>JAULKM010040834.1:0-13186 GCA_032355605.1 Rubia tinctorum
TACGGGTTTAAAATTAGATTACCCGCTTGACCCGCGGGTTACGGGTCTATTTTGCCACCCCTATAAATTAGTGAGATCATGTGAGAGATGTTGGGATGCAAAAGGGCAATTGTTCCACTCTTCCACTCTTCCACTGTATAGGTTCCACGAGTTCTTGGATCACTCCGATTACGATGCACCCTTCACTGAAACGAATCCCCTCCAGATAGAAGTAGCTTTGCATATTAAGGATGACACAGAGGATTTTGTGTTTGTAAGATGTAAGAATCCAGTGAAATCACAGCTGAATTCCGAGTTTCATCGTTTAGAGGACACGGAATCTTGTAAATTAAGCTCGGGGGAATACGGCGAAGGTTTCGATAATGTTTCTTATGATTATGTTGGTTTAGCTTCAAACCTCGTTTCTTATGAAGACTCCTGCACAATCAATTTGTTTGTTCCAGCTCGGATAAACGATGAATCCATCCTCAACAAAACACGGTATGATGTTTCGTTCCGACACATATACAATCTGCTGGCTGATGGCTTTCGACTTCATTGGGAATGGAATGTTTACAGTAGTCAGAATGCTGTTGGGAAACCATTTTAGTGTGAGTGCAACATTCATTGAATGAAAACTTGTTCAATCTTGGTAAACTAACCTTTGCATCCAGGACTTGAGTGGAGTTAGTTGCTCTATATAAAACTATATAACAATCTAATAGACGCACTCTTGATCTTTCGAAATGTTAGTCAGCACCAGTTCGAGAATGAAAGTACAGTAGTATATTGAAGAAAGAAACCTATTAAGTACATTGTTTTGGGCCAAATTCAGCATCTTTGTAAGTTCCAAGTTTTTAGATGGTTTACTAGTTGTATTTTGCTTAAACTGCTTCTGGACATACATCTCTATAACTTGAACGAATGTCACTTCTCGGTTTCATATCTTACAAGATGTGGTTTTGGTGCTTCATATTTTTCTTTCCATCTATTTATCTTTCTTGAATGTAAGTTGTCTATGAACCTTTTCAGGGCATTGAACAATCAAGAAATATTTCAAATTAGGAGTCGGAAAGACTTGCAATCCACTCTTCCAGAGTTTCGAAGTTTAATTTTCATTCTAGGTATGTTCATTATCTCGACCCTTTTTACAACCCTCCTCTGTAGCTTTTCTGATAAATTCTTTAATTTTCAGTGAGATCCAAATTCAGAGGAACATATAATGTCCAATTTCACCAATTGGAAGTCCTTTTTTGCACCTAATATCACCTTTACACCTTAATGGAAGGTTGTCTCCATCACCCATATCTAGTCCCCGCGTGACATCTGGCCCATCGACGCCTCTAACTGGGGGTGTTGGTGTTTTACCATTTCAACACCTTAATCAGTCTACTTACCTACAAGGCTTTGGAAATATGCCCAAGTTCCCACAAAGGGGCTACATGAATAGCCCCTCATATTTGGATCCGAATATGTTTAGGGCAATGTAGCCAGGCCCTCATACTTTCCGGGATATGGCGTGTAATGACAATGACATACTTACTAAGCAGTTTGGAAAAACTGCTTTTGGAGAACTTCATGATGGACAATCAGTCTTGGCAGATCGGGTGTCTCAGCAATTGCTTCGGGATCCTGTGAAGTTGAATCCATCTTTAGATCTTAATTCTCATCATCATCAATTGACAGGTCGCGCAAATGGTTTATAACAGCTTCTTGGTTTACTCAGATAAATGGCAAAATAATGACGTTTTCATAGGATATTACCACAAGACAAGGTGACAGCTTCAGAGGATCTGATGGTTTAACGAAGAATTCAATTTTGATTTGTTGACAGCATATGCTGCTTCAGCTTGTACTGGTGTTGGAACAAAACAGAAATGACCTGAATGATGTGCACCTTTTAGGACGAAGAAGCTTTTGCCATGGTAGAATGATAACTCGGTGGTTGCTGGGGGTGTGTACAAAGTTGAGAATGCTTAAAAATTATTGACAACTTGACTGACCTGTGGCTGATTGATGAAAGAGTGGTTGCTCAGATGAGTTAGCCTTTGTGATATGTAATGTATAGCTGATCCTTGGCTGAAAAAAATGTGTGGTAGCAGAATTGTATATGCACATTTTATATCAAATAGAAGAAGAAAAGGTGAACCCGTGGACAATAAGTAGGTGCAGTGTAGGACTTAATTTTTCATAGGTCCGCAACTGCTGTACATAAAATGTTACCATCAAGAATGTTGGTTCTTATTATGCCAGTGAAACAGTAAAAAGGCTTGAACAGCCTACACATTCGCTACAAATCCACTTGAAACTGGTTAATTTGACGGGTTAATCTAGAGGTTTTGCGACACTTCTTTTTGTCTTTTAAAATACTCTATACTAAAAACGAACATGAGTAGATTAATCAGTAGTTGGGGTGTGCGATACTATACTATCAAAGGTAACATTATTTTGTGCAGACACATAATAATAAGATTATCAGAATTAACGTGAATGCGTGATACTATTTTGTCCACCACAAAACTCTTTGGTAGATGAGAGTAGAATGTTTTAGAATAAATGCATTTATGCCCCTCAGTTCTAGTGTTTATGCAGATATACCCCCGAGTTTTTAAAAAGTGTATTCGTATTACTTTCGTGGTCTGAAAAATTGGTCAACTTCGACCATTGTCGGAGTTAATGGAAATGACCGGTTTGCCCCTTATGCAAAAAAGAAGAAGAAGAAAATGTCTTCCTTCTTCTCTTCTCTGCCACCTTCGTCTCATTCTTTGTGAATCCAACGACACTCACTCAACGCAGAAGAAAATCATAGTCAATCTCAACACTCAGTTGAAGAAGAACAAGAAGAAGAATCAACCGCACCAAATCAAATCTCGAAGAAATGAACACCGATATCACTGCATCCACCAAGCCGGAGTACCCCGTCATAGATTGGAACCCTCCGTTCAAAAAAATATCGCTAATTTCAATGTCCTCGACTACCTCCGCCTCACCACCATCACCGACGTATCAGTCACCATCGGCTACCTCTATGGTACCTCCGACAACCCTTTTCGCTCTTCTTTCCAAAATGCAAAACCCCATTTTGATTTCGTGGGTGGTGGGATGCTGCTTGAGTCGGCGATGGTGCGCCGATTTGATGGGCTGGGATGTGGGAGTTTTGATGGGAAGGGCGAATGACAGTGGGGGAGGGTTTTGACGGGGCTGTAGTGGTGGATGTGTGATGAATTGGTGGTGGCAGCAATGGTGGTGGGTTTCTGGTGGTATGGTTCGGGTGGTGGTGGTAGTGGTGGGGTGGCAAAGGTGGAGGAGGAGGTGGTGGTGGAAGAGGTGGTGGTGGAGCGGTGGAGGTGGAGGTGGAGGTGGTGGTAGAGCGGTGAAGGGGGAGATGGCGGATTGGCAGCGTTTGTGACGGTGTGGCGGCGAAGGTGGTGGCAGACCGACGGAGGTGGAGATGAGACTTAAGGGCAAACTTGTTCATTCAGTTTTAGAGTTTGGCCCAAAGGGCATTTTAGTCATTTCAAGTCGCCCAACGGTCGCAAATGGCTGGACTCAGACATGAGGGGTATGAGTTATCATGACACAACTAATCCAGGGGTGCAATTGAAGTTTAAAAAACTCGGGGGTATATATGTACAAACACAAGAACTGGGGGGGGGGGCATGAATGAGTTTACCATTTTTATGTACATGATAAAATATTATAAATAATAAAAATATATTAAATATTTATTGTGTTGGCTCGATGATCTTTACGAACAATATTAGTGAACTCGATCTCGAATACTATAAAAGCTTGGCTCGAGCTCAATTAAATCAAATTCGAGTTGAGTTTTGACCGAATTGTTCGCGAGTTTTTCGTGAATAGTTTGGTTCGTTTACACTTCTACCCATGATTAACAGCTCAGTTCATTTACAACCAAACTAAATGACTTTTATCCAATGGGTCATTTAGTTTTGACCCAACGGGTCATATATTAGTTTACCCAACTTACTGTTACCCAACTTACAAAAAATTTAACCCAATTTGTAAAAATATATTTGTCTCATTATAGAAATTATCCACAGGTCACTCGTTATCCAATCCGACCCAACCCAAATTTATCCAACGGGTAACCTGTTACCCAACCCAACTCAACCCAACAATTTCAACCTATTTATATCCATTAAACCAATGAGTCATTATCCAATAAGTGAAAATAGTAAATGGATAACATTTATCCATCGGGTAACCAGGCCCATTTGATGGCCCTAATTTCGGAGAGTGAGAACAGAAATAATGCTAAATTAAAAAAGAAAAATTACACGATTCATAATCTTGTTACAATGAATATGAAATTTTAGTTCATACCCCAGCTTACCTTTTATGCTTCTCTTAGTTCCTCCTCTAACTGATTATAAAAAATAGTTGGTTCAATTGAAGAACAACTGTTCTGAGTTGTTTGAGCTGCCTCGATTGAGCTACAATATAGCTATTTGACGAAATTACAATTTACTTGATGAAATTATTCGTCTTTCCTTCTTCTTCTTGACGTTCCATCTCCCTTAATTAGAAGTTTGACCTTAAGCTTGAAACTGAGAAATTGATGAGTAGTGAAAGTGACATGCTCCCACGAAGCTACTTCTTATGGAATATCAGCTCACTCAATCAACCATTGCCCAACTGACTAATCTTAAGGGGTTTGCAGAGATAGAACAGTAGCTAATTCATACTCAGGAATGTCAGTTTGAGACTGAGGCACATGTCCAACATGTTTCTCTAAGAGCGAAACATGAAAAATTGGTTGAAGTATGCTATGGACTGGAAATTTGAGTTTGAAAGCTACCTCTCCAGCCTTTTGGACTATCAAATATGGGCCAAAGTACTTATGAGCAAGCTTTATGTCACGTTTGTTCATCAAAGATAGTTGCCTGTATTTTTAAATCTTAAGGTATACCAAATCATCAATGTTGAAGACCCTTTCTGATAGTTTCAAATTAGTAGGCCACTTTATAATTTCTTGAGTCCCTTCAAGTGTTTTTGTAACAATTGATTTATCGCATCTCTATGGTGCGGCGTGTCATGTGTTACTAGTAGCACACTATCATTTAGAATTCAAAGTGTAAGAGTATTAGGCTTGATTCCACAAAGTACTTCATGAGGACTTATCTTAATGCTTATGTGAAACGGTGTGTTGTACCACCATTATGCTGATCCTAACCATTTATTCCATGAACTAGGTCTATCACAATAGAATTATGTCAAATAGTTCTCTACTACTTGATTAACCCTCTCATTCTGGCCATCATTCTGAGAATGGCAAGCTAAGTTAAACTGTAACTGAACCTTTAATTATTTCCAAAAATTGTTGGTGAATATTTTGTCTCTATCTGGTGTAATAGTTTCTTAGATTCCAAGTAGTTTACAAACCTCATTTAAATGAGCCTTAGCCACCTTAGTAACAAAGAGGGGATGTTCTAGACTTACAAAATAGGAATATTTAGAAAGTTTGTCCACTACCACTAATATGGAATCAAAACCTTCCGAGTTAGGTAGCTTCTCTATAAAAACCATTGTGACTTGCCTTCAAGCCTGAGATGGAATGAGCAAAGGTTGAAGCAATCTAGGGATATTACAATTATCAAATTTGTTACTCTGACAAATCGTACAAGTAGTAATATAGTCAACAATCCTCTCCTGCATTTTAGGCCAGAAGAATAAATAAAACACTCAGTTGGTTGTTTTTGTCTTACTCGAGCGGCCGCCAAGGACAACAGGAATGCAATGAACAAAGAATCTGATTTTTCACATTCCATGAAGATCCTACCACAAATTTATTCTTCCTTTTAAGGATTCCTTGAATATAGTTGTAATCCTTAGTATCCTTAGTGTTCAACACTATCCCATCAATTAGTTTTTGTGCCCAAGAGTCTCCTTGATAACTATTCTCAATTTGAATAATCTATAATGGAAACAATGAGGATGATATAGCTTTAACTATAATCTTATTTTTGAGTGGAATTCAAGATGGAGCTCAATTGATGATTTTTTTATTCTCATATATTTCCTGGTTGAACTGCAGTGGTTATAGTTCCACTATTATAGCATGATCCATTAATTACTCTCCTCCTGGGTTATCTTATGGATTCATAAGTTTCTCTACTCATTGGTTACTTGCAGGAGAATGTACTGACTTTGGCACAACATTAGAGCCTTAATTCAAAAATCAATCTTCTTTAGAGTTATCTGTTATCACCTGCTCAACCCATATAGGAAGATTAGTAATGATCAAATTTAACTTCTTCAGAGTCCCATGGTTGCTTCTGAACCTGGTTTCTTATGCTGCCATTCAGAAGTTCCAAAGGTGTTAGATGATTTGTTCCCACAATATGACCTGAGTCCAAAGGAGCAATGTTGTTCTAATTAACCTCATAAACACCCCTTAAAACATCCAAGGATATTTACAGATGACCAAGCATAGTTTCTCAAACTTTCTAAATTTCTTTTGTTGTCTCTGTTGATTTCTGCTTGCTTCCCGAGTTTATAACTGTTCATAGTTATCTTCATATGTTGAAATAATTGGTCTTCTTGACAAATAATTAGCCGTCGTAGTGCTAGTACCTAGTTTATATTGGATCTCAAAATCCAGTCCTAGGAATTTTGTGATCCATTTATATTGAAGGGACTTTGTTAGATTTTTCTCAATCATAAATTTCAAAATCTGGTGATCTGTTAGAGTAAATGAAACAGTTACTAATCAAATAATGCTTTCATTTTATCCACATGCATCATAATTACCAACAACTATTTTTCATAAGTTGAAAGTTCTTTGTTTCTTGGACAAAAATCTTTGCTCAAATAAGCAATTGACCTCTGATCCTACATCAATATTGCCCCCACACCTTACTTAGAAGCATCAGTTTCTATGATTAAATCTTTGTCAAACTCAAGCGTTTTTAGAATGGGTGTTAAGAGTCACGATTCTCTGCAGTTCCATGAAAGCTTTAATAGCTTAATTAGTCCATTTGAAAGCATTATTTTTTTACTGATTGGTGCAGTGGATTACAGGCAACCCCATATACTAAATAAATTTTTGTTAGTAGCCGGTTAACCCTAAAAGTCCCCTCAATTCCTTAACTGAAGTAGGACAAGGCCATCGAATAATACATTGGATCTCCTGAGAATCCATCTCAACACCATTTCCATAAATAATGTGCCCAAGTATTCTACCCTTGAACTAGAAAACACACATTTTGACATTTTTGCATAGAGTTGAGGATTCTTGAGCAACTCCAATACCTGCTTCAAATGGATGATATGTTCTTCCAGAGAATGACTATATACAAGGATATCATAAAAAAAACATAAGGACAATTTACTAAAAACTCTATTAAATATTTGATTTGTAAGAGACTAGAATGTTATTCAACATTTGTTAGCCCAAAGGGCACTACGATGAACTCAAAGTTTCCGCTATGAGTATGGAATGTTGTCTTAGATATATATATATATATACATATCTTTCTTTCTAACCCTAATATGATGGTAGCTTGATCTCAAATCTTATTTGGAAAAAATATTGTGATCCTTGGAATTTATCTAACAACTCATCATTGGGAATCCATCCATCGTTGTGACTTTATTTAACTTTCTGCAATTAATACAAAATATCTAATTCAAGTACTTTTTTACTGACTATAATCACCAATGATATGGACTTGTACAATATTTTATAACCTTATTCTCTAACATCTGTGCTATTTGTTTTTGAATCTTTGTCTTGTGAGCATGGAGATATCCGTAGGATTTGATTTTGATTGGTTGTGTGTTTGCTTTCAATATGATTTGATGATCAATCCCTATCACTTTCTCTCTCCTTTGTGGCAAATGATTTGGAACAGAAAAAACATCAAAAAATTGATGAAGAACATGTTTAACCTGCTCAGATGTCTGCAATCCATCAATTTATGAGTTTGCCATTTCTGAGTCTGGCCAGAATTGTTTCCAATCTCCTCCCAATTGAGCATTTTTAATTTCACTAAGCTGATTGTGCTAGTCTTCTTTGTCCAAAATTTTAGCTATATTGATCATAAATGCTTGCCCCTACCTAATGTTGTAAATTCTTTCATTCTTTTCTTTTGAGGTCTGTGTAACCCCTATGAGAAGGTATGGGTCGAATTGGCCCATATTCACGTACTCACTCCATTTGATGAACAAGCACAACCTTGCCAAGAGAAATCAGCGGTCAAAAGACGATGGAACAACGCCTGTCCCATTAGCCACCAAAACACATATAACTAGGGGAAGAACGTGCAAATAAGGTAAGATCTCAGAATCTAATCACTATTCATACCATACGCTCTACATGGGAAACATGTCGGACAAGAACATCGAAGCAAGCACGATTCCGTGCCTGCCTGCCTAGCCTCAGTCTGCCTGTCTTATAGGTTCTGGTATCAACTGGATCAAAAGAAACTGACATTAGGAGGATATCAAGAATCAACATTAACATTGGTGCCATCTGTGGAGATCGCTTCATTTTTCTAGCATTTGCACAACTCAAGCAACATGGAAGGATAACCACATGTCAAAAAATTACTCACCACGATGATCATGAAGATTGTGACGCACTTGGAGGAAGAGCCCACTCTTATGCCGACGAGGGAGCGACATCAGCTTCACACGGTTGCAAACTTGCGAACAACTCGAAGATACTCCAAACAATTATTGCATCGCATAAGAGGACAAAGGAGAAAGAAAAATGCAAGATGAGGTGGAGGGGGCACAGTGTGCACCCGACCGAGCTCTTTCCAAAGCAGGAAAGCGACAGTGAGGCACCAATCGAAGAGAGTGAAAGTCGAAGACAACCCAAAGTATTGCGAAGAATGCAAGGAGCATGACCATTTTTGGGAGGAAGGCCTAGGACGGAGGAGGAGAGGCAATGGAAGACAACGAGTGGCCGACATGCTACGTGCCACTACCTAGAGAGAATAATCAAGCCAAGGAAAAGGCCCCGTTGGTAAGAGCGGAAGAAGAGTACGGAAGTAATGAAGATGATCACCGTTCACCAGGAGGATACGACTACTCAAGGCTGACCCGAATTTAAAAATACCTCCAAACTTGGGGCAGTATAATGGCGAGGCAGACCCGCAAGCCATCTGGTGCAAGTTGTTTGCAACCACTGTGACAACTGCAACCAAAGTGTGGTTTAAGAACCAGGAAGATGAGATTATTGATGACTTCAGTAAACTTGAACAAAAGTTCCTGACTCGTTTCATGCAGAGAAAGAAGTTCCAGAAGACAAGGTCCGAGCTTCTGGCAATCATGTAGAAGTCGACAGAGATGCTGTCAACATACTGAGAATGTTTCAATGACGGACAAACCAGGTGGAAGAAAAGAGCAATCAGTTCCTCATAGACACGTTTATAAATGGCTTGAGGCACGAACTGTTGTTGAGAGACTGCACTCTGGATCCAAAAAAATAATTGACAAGTTGACGAGAAGAGTCAGAAACTTCAGTTGGACTGACCTGGCTGGCAAAAGGAGAAAAGTAACCAAGGGTGGCCACAACAAGTGGAAAGCAAACACAGACGGAGACAGAAGGACAAGGAAAGAAAGGTGTGCTAAGTTGAGCACCCAGAATCCTTCGAGCAGGTTTGAGAGGGCTGGTAGGGTCTTCACCTCCCTCATCAAGACACCCAAGGAAATATTTTCCCTTTGTGCAGGGAAAGACATGTTGGATGTGCCACCAAAGAAGAGGGCGATTCCTAGCAAGAGGAACATGTCTCGTTTCTATGATTACCACAACCATGGTCATGATATAAACGAGTGCATCCACCTGAAGCACAACATAGAAACTGCATGCAGAGCAGCGAGCTGGCGCACCTGGCGAAAAATGCCAGGGTCCACAACAAGCCCATGTACCAGAACAAGAATAAGCATGTACGCTTCCGCAAGCAGGATGGCCGCATTAGAGCAAGGAGCCGGGAACGGGGGCGCGACAAAGGAAAGGAGGTCGCCAGAGCTGAGGCTGGGTCAGAAAGGGGTAAAAGTCCAAGCGAGGACACCCCCCGTGGAAGATAGAAGGACGGTGACAGTGACTAATATATATGCCATCATAGGCGGAAGTGTTGGAGAAAAGACTAATTCTCAGCAGAAAGCATGTTGTAGGTTGATGCCACAATCAATGCCTATAGAAAAGTAGTTGGGCGTAAATGAAGCGATAACATTTGACACCCATGACCTGATACCAAACTGACTGACTGACTATTGGTGATGCAGCGGTGATAATGGTCAGAGTGACGAACAAAAGGATCCATTAAGCGTACATGGATGGAGGAAGCTCTGCAGATATCATGTATTGGCACTGCTTTAAAAAGCTAGATGAGAACACCAGAAGAAAGTTAAAACCAACGGACACACCGTTGGTGGACTTGGAAAACATGACAATGTGGCCATAAGGAACCATTCTCCTCCCAGTGATGATGGAAGAAAGGGACACAAGAAAGACTGTGGATATAGAGTTCATCGTCGTGAAGGCAAACAACCCGTACAATATGATACTAGGTAAGTCAGCTGTTGAAGGGAATAATGTTGACCTTGCACCTGCTCTTGAAGTTCCCAACCAGGGAAGGGGTAGCCACGGTCTGGGGAGATCAACAGAAAGTGAGACGGTGTCACAAAATTGCTCTTAGAAAGCACAAGCAAGAATACAGAGGTTTGAACTAGGAGCGGTAGGCTGGTAAAGCCAGGGCTATTGGGATGATTGAAAATAGGGACGACGAGTTGAAGCTAGGTGTAGAAGTGCAAGCAGTACAATTGAGCGGGGACCAGTTAGTGCAGGTGGGGACATCCCTCCCACCTGAAATAAGAAAAGAACTCGTGAAGGTGTTGAAGGAGAACAGGCATGCTTTCGCCTGGAAACCGGAGGATATATTTATATTTTGGGTCGTACATATTTTTTCTTGTCATTTCCAGGTTTAATGAGCTCTTTCGTGTTGTATTTATAGTTCAGTTGAGTTTCAAGTTAGGTCCCATTTTTTAAACTTTAAAATAGGCTGAATCAAACTTAAAGACACCTCAACCTAATATAATAATCATTTGGGTCTAATGCTTCTGATCTGCAACTGTCAATTTTAATTTTGTGATACTAATATATTATTAATTAAAATCAATAGAAACTTTCATTCCACCCTTCAAAAAGTCTATACGGTTTGATCTACTAGCTAGGCCTTAAAAAAGATTACATAGTCTATATAGTTATATTTGATATATAAAAGATTTCCTTTTGGTCCTTTATTGAGTCTTTGAAAATAAGCATGACATATTCAAAATATAAATAAAGTGACACATATTTATAGAAGAAGGAAGAAAGATAAGAAACCAATCAATAATTTTAAAGATAATGAAGATAATATGTGAAGGGTAACAACAACATAAGCGGCGAATTTATTGCAAAAGAACATTTGACACTTTCTGTAGCACTAACTTAAAGATTCTTACAAATCTAATCACTTATCCCTTACTAGGATTTATCGATAAACTGGTAAATTTTATATCAACATCCATTAGAGATAGTAAATGTTATCTTCACTTTATATGTTAAGTACATTTTTCGCTCATCACCAGTGTGTACATCTGTGAATTCGTCTTCTTCTTCACATCTTCTCACTTCCACGCCCTCTTCCTCCTCCTTACTTCAATACACGTGCGTCGGTCAATTTGTGAAGCAAAGGTCAGACTGGCTCTTCGCCTCCTTATACTTATACTCTAATTTAATTTTTCCACTGTGTTTCTTCCTTCTTTGTTGAAAGTAATAACAAGTAGCCTAAGTACTTTGAAATTAATAGAGAAAATGATTTGAGACATGAGAATTTTTATTAAGTTGATTGATCAATGGTGAAGGAATCAATTAACAAGGCTACCCTTCAACCAACTTCTGCCTCTGCTAGGCAGCTCAGTAATTATGATAATCAACAAGTTGCAATTATAGATTCTCGCAACTCTTCAGCTAGTCCACCATCGAGTTATTGCAGTTAGGGGCACATTTTGCTATATCAATAAAATGTCAGTAATACTGTACTATCACTGCTTGTTTGTTTTTTTTGCATAATTTGATGAATCATCTGGATTCAATAATATATAGATTACTCATTATCAGTAATCTCATGTCCCGACATCTACGCATAATAATAACATCGATTTTGAAATCAAATATTTTATCAGTAATTTCCATAGCTACTGTTCTAGTAAGAATAACAATGTTTTAGTGTTTCTAAAATCTAAATATTCATGAATACGTAGTTGTATAAGAAAGTGGTCAATTTCTTAGATAACCCACAATCTAACCCTATTCTTACTCAAGATCAATGGGGTTGTTTTATGAATTGAGGGACTGAAAATATGAAATGACAAACTTAATTAAAGGCGTGTAACGGGTATATATAAATAGTGCCCCCCGTTTATATTCATCACTACAATACTCTCTCCACACACTCCTCACGCAGTGGTGTGTGCTACCTGTGTGCGAGTTCCATTGACGGGAGGGGAGCGTACACCAATGGCGGAGGCGTTGCGGGTAACGCTGGAGGAGGAGAAGCTCGCTGTCAGAGACGCTATGCTCTCCGCAGAGAACCAGACTAAAGAAGGCGATACCTTTTATTTAATCACTCAGAGGTACAAATCATTTTCGTACGGAGCAGATCGCTTGAATTTTGGACGGAAGCCTTTTTTTCTGGTTGTTTTCATAGCGTTCTACGGCTATTTGAGCTGTAGTTTTGTAAATTAGTGAGTGGCGGGTTGAAACCTTGGAACTGGAGAGGATTAGGTCTGAGAATTTCGAGTGTAGATGCTGTGGCCGTCAATTGGTGCCCTTAAAAATAAGTAATTTGGTTTTAATTTGGAATTTAGGATGAAGAAGGGGATGGACTCGTAATTGTTGCTTCTCTATGATTATTTTATCTCCATGATTTTCTTTTTGTTTAAAGGTTAGAATTTGTAAAGACTCCTCTGTCAATGAGTGCTGCAGTACTCCTTCTTGGTTGTTTGATTTAACTAGTGCAGTATAAAAGAGTGCAAAGGAAAACAGAAAGGTTTAATTGTTTGTTTCAGTGATACTCTTTGTTGCTCTGCACATGGTTTACTGATTACTCATTGGAGTGATTGGTTTGAACACTTTCTTCTCATTTATGTGTTCTAATGTTTGCTAACAGATGGTTGCAAGACTGGCTAC
>JAULKM010040844.1:0-13186 GCA_032355605.1 Rubia tinctorum
ACGAGCCTCGAAAAGGCAGAGCAAGAACACCCCCAGCGAAAGGGAAAGAGCAGCTGCCACGGGGAATGACCTATACGCCATCATAGGCGGGAGTGCAGGGGGAAAGACTGAATCCCAACGAAAGGCGTGTTGCAAACCCCACGGCCGACACCGGAGAAGAGGAAACTGGGAGTAAACGAAGCAATAACGTTCGATGATAGTGACCCGATACCGGATAGGCCGACAGGGGCAGATGCGGTGGTGAGTACAGTCAGGATAATGGATAAGAGGATTCACTGGGCATACGTCGATGGAGGAAGCTCTGCGGAAGTCATGTACTGGAACTGCTTCGAGAAGCTGGACGAGAATACCAAGGGGAAGTTAGAGCAAACGAACACCCCGCTGGTGGATTTCGCAAACAGAACAGTATGGCCGGAAGGAACCATACTCCTCATTGTGACGGTATGAGAAGGCGAAAGAAGTAGGACGGTGGACACGGACTTCATAGTTGTAAAGGAAAATAACCCCTACAATTTGATATTGGGCAGGCCGGCGTTAGCTTTGCTCAAAGGCATAGTGTTAACCCTGCACCTATTGTTGAAATTTTAAACCAGAAAGGGGAATAACAACGGTAAAGGGGGATCAAGAGAGAGACAGGGAATACCACGGGATCGCACTCAACAAGAAAAGCGAGGTGATAAAGGCGGAGCAGTGAGACACAGGTCAGCAAGACAAAGCCTGTCAGATTAATCACGGGTGGAAATGATGAAAATGACCCAATGAAGCTAGGCGCCGAGGTGGAAACAGTGGTTTTGAACAAAGGTCGGTCGATGCAGGTAGGGATTGACCTCCTGTCTCGGGTGAATGACTAACTAATAAAGGTCCTGGAGGAAAATGGGTGAGCTTTCGCCTGGAAGACGGAGGATATGACGGGGATGTCAAAAGACGTAGGCTGTCATGAGCTGAAGGTGCATTCGTATTGAAGGCCAGTCAAGCAGAAACGGAGGACATTATGCAGGGAGAGAAATGAAGCAGTTAACAAAGAAGTGGACCAGCTAGTTGTAGCAAGGATCCTGGAAGAAGTACCTTACCCGACATGGCTGGCAAACCTAGTGTTGGTTAAGAAAGCGGACGACAGTTGGAGGATGTGTGTAGACTACACAGAACTGAACAAGGCTAGCCCGAAGGATTGCTACCCCCTGCCGGTCATTGACCAAAAGGTATACTCTCTTACCAACTATCCAATTAAATGTTTTCTGGATGCTTACAAGGGATACCACCAGATTCCCATGTTGGAAAGTGATGTGGAGAAAACTGCTTTCATCATGGAGAAAGGGGCTTTCGGTTATCGAATGATGCCTTTTGGCCTGAGAAATACCGGGGCAACATATTAAAGGGTGGTGGACAAAGTATTCCAAAAACAGATTAGGAGGAACCTGGAGGTACATGTAGATGACATGTTGATAAAAACAGCCAATACGAGGCTTTCATAGAGAATGTCAGGGAACTCTATTGCAGTTCAGGAAGATCGGGATGAAACTGAACCCGGCCAAATGCCAATCTGGAGTGGGGGCAGGAAAGTTCCTGGGGACTGTGGGCGAACCCCAAAAAGATAAGGGCGATTCTAGAGATGAAACCGCCAAGCACGGTGAAGGAAGTTCAGAGTCTAAATGGGAAGCTAGCGGCTATGAACCATTTTATGTGATGAGCGGCTGAAAGGGCACTCCCATTTTTTCAAAACTCTGAAAAGATGTGTGGACAAAAAGGGAACGTTGCAATGGGGGGAGCCTCAGGAGAATGCATTCGAAGAATTGAAGACATATCTGAAGAATCTGCCCACGCTAACTAGTCTAAGAAAGAGGGAAACCCCATACATGTATGTGGCAGCGAGCGATGAAGCCGTAAGCTGGGCGCTGGTTAGGGAAGAAAACAAGATACAGAGACCGGTGTACTTTGTCAGCAGGGTCCTGCAGGTCCCTGAACAGAGGTATACGAGTCAAGAGAAGCTAGCCTTGGCCCTGGTCCTGGTCCATGCAGCAAGAAGGCTGAGGCAGTACTTTCAAGCGCATCATGTGGTGGTCCTAACGAATTAACCGCTCAAAGCAATACTGACAAAGCTAGAATGTTCAGGGAGGCTAATGAAGTGGGCAATTGAGTTAGGAGAGCATGCCATTGAGTACGCCTTAAGAAGAGAAATTAAGGGGCAAGTGATGGCAGACTTCTTGGCAGAAATGACAAAGGAGAAGAAAATGAAATAGGCTACAGCAGAAGTTGAGCCTCAGTCTGCGAGCTGGGGCGAGAAGTGGACACGGACGTATGGAAGTTGTACGTGGAAGAGGGATCCGGGGTAGGGGAGCAGGCGCGGACCTGGTAATATCAGACCCAGAACGAGTGGAATCAACCTATGCCCTACGATTCAAAATCATGGCCTCAACAATGAAGCTGAGTACAAAGCTCTGATTGCAGGCATAGAAATTGACAGAAAGTTGGGGGCTAAGAGGCCGCAGGCCTATGGAGATTCGATGCTGGTAGCCAACCAGTACAATGGACAGTACGCAGCCAGGGAACCGGCGATGATGAAGTACAGGGACAAGGTAAGAAGTCTGGTGGTCGAGTTCGAAGATTTTGATATCACTAGGGTCCCAAGGTCTCAGAATACAAGAGCGGATGCGTTGAGAAAGCTGGACTCCTCGACTCATGCACATCTGACAAAGACGGTGCTAGTCGAGGAGCGGTAATGCAGGTCGACAGAAACGAAACTGACAACGATGATACTATGACCAACGACTGATTGGATGACACCCATTCGCAATTACCTGGAGCTTGAAGAACTACCGATCGAGGAAAAGAATGTGAGAACGATAAGGAGAAAGTCGTTGCAATATTCCGTCAGGAACGGGTTGCTGTACAAGAGGGGGTTATATGGAGCCGTGGCTCAGATGTGCAGGTCCGGAGATGGCAGAATTAATTCTTTGGGAAATTCACGAAGGAATATACGGCAGCCACCAGGGAGCAAGGACGATGGCGCTGCGAGCAGTAATAGCAGGATACTATTGGCCAACTATGAGAGCAGATTCAGAGAAAACGGCAAAAGAATGTCGCAGATGCCAGGAACACGCAAAAGTGGAGAAGCTCCCAACAGAACGAATGACCAGCATCAGGTCGCCATGGCCCTTCGCAAAGTGGGGTATCGATATTGCAGGGTCATTCTCGGAAGCTGTAGGATGGAAGAGATTTTTAATTGTGGCAATCTATTATTTCACTATATGGGTGGAACCTGAAGCTGTTGCAAGCATTACAGGTAGAAAGATCACAACTTTTGCCTGGAGGAGCATAGTTTGCAGATTCGGCATCCCCCAAGTGATTGTGAGCAACAACGGAAAACAACTCGCTCATGAGCCTTTCAAATCATGGTGTGCGGAGTTGAACATAAGACAGCAGTTCACGTATGTGGCACACCCACAGGCAAATGGATAGATGGAAGTAACGAACATGATGATTGTCCAGGGGCTGAAAAGGAGGCTGGGACAGGCCAAAGGAGAATGGGAGGAAGAATTAATGAGCATACTTTGGGTATACATGACCACGCCAAGAACAGCCACAGGAGAATCCCCATATAGATTGTGCTTCAGAGTGGAGGCAATAATTCCCCCAGAAGTAGCAGCGCCCAGTAGGAGGGTGGCAGAGCCTTTGATCCAGATTGAAAATGAAGAAGCTGTCAGAGAAAGCTTGGAAGCCCTGGATGAACTCACAGAGAGCATCATTGAAAGAGACAGCATACAAATCCAGGATGGAACAACACTACAACAGTATAGCCCGGGCGAGGGCCTTAAAAGTGGGGAACTTGCATTGAGAAAGAATGAAGGGAGTCGAGCCCGGGGACAGAAGAAGTTGGACGTTGTATGGGAGGGCCCATACAAGGTGATTGAGGTGCTGGGGAAGGGAGCGTACAAACTGGAGACGATGGATGGAAAGATGATTCTGAGGACATGGAACATGGCAAACCGGAGAAGGTACTATGCTTAAAGTGGTTGTAAATCTGTGTATTCATGATAATTGTTTTTGGGCTGTTAAATGTAACGGGCAAGCGAGACAAGATTCCTAAAGGGATCAAACCTATCGGACTTTTGGAAGGAATATGATCCTGAGAAGACCCCAGTCTACGTTTCATGCCCTCCCTTTTGCGTAAATGTTGATAATGAATGCAAGATTCAAAGGGTCTAAGATAAATGAACGTTCGGCTGCACCCAGCGTTGGACGATGCCCGATTCAGGCTCTAGTTGTCGTGCTGGCGCTGACTGCATGCGCAACGTATAGGCTGAATCTTATAAGGGCTAAGATAAATGAACGTTCGGTCGCACCCAACGCCAGATGATGCCCGATTCAAGCTCAAGTTTCCGCACTTGCGCTGACTGCCAGCGCAACGTACGGGCTGAATCTCAAAAGGGCTAAGCAAATGAACGTCCGGCAGCACCCAGCGCCGGACGATACTCGATTCAGGCTCAATTTTCCGCACTGTCGCTGACTGCCAGCGCAACATCCAGACAGAATCTCAAAGGACTAAGATAAATGAACGTCCATCTGCACCCAGCCCCGGACGATGCCCGATTCAGGCTCAAGTTGTCGCGTCGGCACTGACTACTAGCGTAACGTCCAGGCTGAATCTCAAAGGATCTAAGATAAATGAACGTCCAGCCGCACCCAGCGCCAGACGACGTCCGGTTCAGCCTCAAGTTGTCGCGCTGGCGCTGACTGCCAGCGCAATGTCCAGGCTGAATCTCAAATGGGCTAAGGTAAATGAACATCCGGCCGCACCCAGCGCCGGGCGATGCCCGATTCAGGCTCAAGTTGCCGCACTGGTGCTGACTGCCAGCGCAACGTCCAGGCAGAATCTCAAAGGGGCTAAGGTAAATGAATGTCCGGCCGCACCCAGCGCCGGACGATGCCCGATTCAGGCTCATGTTGTCGCGCTGGCGCTGACTGCCAGTGTAACGTACAAGCTGAATCTCAAAAAGGCTAAGATAAATGAACATCTGGTCGCACCCAGCGCCGAACGATGCCCGAGTCAGGCTCAAGTTTCCGCGCTGACACAATGTGAGACGTATCGCGAATGGGGCAAGGAAAATGATTTTCTGGCCAAGGCAAAGGTCAGGGAAGCACAAAGCAGCGAGTATGGAACTAAGTGCTGGTCCTAACAGCCAGCACAATAAGATAAGGATGGTAAGGAAGCGCAAAACGAAGAAAAAAGAAACTAAATGGGAAAAACAAATATTCATTCTTCAAAGCTTCGCTGCGTCACCCTCCTTGTCAGACCCGTCGACAATCATTGCAGCAGCCATTTCGTCTGCACCTCCGGCACTGGCCTTTTGGCGTCACCAACCTTCTTTGGGCTACTGGCAGCCCGAGCAGTTTCTTGAATCAGAATCACCGTGTCCTCAGCAAGCTTTTCAGTCCCGTTAAAGGAGTGCGCATCGACCTTTCGGGAGTTCTATCGGGGGTCCAACTGTTAAGCTCGGTCAATGACATCCCTGGGTGCAGCTAGCTGAAGTACTCAGTGAAGCTATACTCCCGGAAAAGGATAAAGGCATCACCCAGGCCGACACGCAGCTAATCTTCATCCTCCGTGTAGGAATAGAGGTCAATGGCCCTCATCAAAGCACCGCTCAGCAGCTCAGAGGCCTTACTGCTCCGCACTATGCAAGAATAAAGGCTTAGGAAGCCCCGAGTGAAGGCTCACTCCTGAAAGTTTCTCAACTCAACAACCTTGGCCTCAGCGCGACTCAAGGAACTCTGCAGAGAACCAGGGACACCCTTCTCTAGCTTCAGATCTTGCTCCAGCTCTGCAATGCGTCGAGCTTGGTAACACACGCAGGCTGTCATTCTCTTCCTGCATGGCCCTAGCGGAGCATAGGTGCTAGGAGAATAAATAAAAGCAAGCACAGTAAGAATAAGGTAATTTAGATAAAGAAAGAAACATGGCAAACCTCAAGAACAGCTGCAGCTGACCGGTCGACCAGAGAGTTGGTGCCGGTGACATTCAGAGAGCGCTCGCGCAACCAGGCGTTGAAGTGCGGATTAGGAAATAGTTGGGAGACCAGTTCTGTCCGTGCAGAGGCACGGCGCAGGGGGGCTGGATCGGACTTCCGGGATGAAGGAGCATGAGTAAACGGAGGCGAGAATGGGACGGCTGAAGCAGGTCGAGCAGACAGAGCCAGACCCTGTTGGCTGGCTGACGGGGTCTCTGGGACCTCCTCTGAGGCGAGGGCGCTTGGAGGCAAGCTGGGAGCCGCACCACTGCTTTCTCCGCTCAGAGAAGCCTCGTCATTGTGGGCGTCAGTGTCGGAGACATCTCTAGCCTCCACCCGCTGATCAACAATGTCGGTTGCATCGTCGGCTTGAAGAATTGAGTGGCTACTCCCAGCCCGATAAGAGAGCCTCGACAGGTCTCCAAGAAAGGCAGCTAAAGACATCTCTGCAAAAAGGATAAAAATGACGAGGAATATGGATGGGTGAAAACAGAAAAAGGGAGATGAAGAGCGGACAAGAACAGTTAATTTCTTCGACATACAGGGCGTCAAAAAGGTAATGATAACCGCCTAGGGACAAAGCGAAGATCGCGCAACCAGCGTGTATGAAACTGTCAGAATGGGACAAGTGGCGGACATCCGGACAAGTAGCATAATTGTCGCTAAGCGGGTTAAAGAAAGAAAGACCATACGTTGGAGGGCATATTCAAAAAGGGAAAACAAAGAAGGGGCATCAAAGCGCAACATGTATTTCCAGGGACGCTCCCTAGCCCCTGGAAGCTGTGAACGGAAGATGTCTGATGCAGCCACCAAACCACAGATCTATCTACCTGGTTAGGTCACTGGCTGGGGACTTGATAATGTATGGGCCGGAACGGCCCAATAGGTATAAAAAAAATGTAAATGAAAGACCTATTCTCCAGGAACGTTGCCTGTCTGGCAGGGACACTGCCTGGGAGAGAAATGAAGCAGGTATGACACGTGGGTAATGATGAGATAGCTTCAGTCTCATCAACCACCAAATTGCATATAACGAGGAAGAGAGTTAGACACGAGGTAAGATTTTCTCAATCAGTCTACTATTCACTTAGATACTTCTCTACCTCACTCTCATGGCTAACGAGATCGTCGGAGCAGGCACGACTCTGGACCTGCCTGCCGGACTTTTATCTGTATGTCTTGTAGGTTTAGGTGTATATTGGGCCGAAGAAGATCAACGTCGGGAATACTACAAAGTTTGATATTAACAAGTGGAAAAATGAAAAGTACAATTAACAAGAGCCGTTAACTGAAGAGATTTAAGAATGACAAGTAATTTTAATCTTCCACCACAAACAATTTTCTGACGATGACAGTTGAATGATAACCAAAGTAAATGGATTTGGAGCTGATAAATTTGGTGCAGTATACATCAATGGTGCAGTGGGTACTCTGCTTTGATTTTGGTGCGTGGAAAAAAGCATTGGATCCATTTTGGCTGTCTGAAACAAGAGGAAAGGCTTTGTACCTTCAGGAATCTTGTGAAAAAGTGAGCCCTACATCCAAATTATTTGACCAAGCAAAAGCTTGGCGTTGTTGGCTCGTTGCAAAAGCTGCTGCACCATGTGATGCATGGGACCCGCTGGAATGTGACCAAGCAATCCCAATTGTGAAGGACTTGGACCCAAAAAATTAGGATCTTGCCTCCGCAAGTTGAAGCCGAACATCGCCAATGGAGTTGTGACCGCCGGCGTCGCAGACCTCGCCGGAGACGGCGTCGCTGGACGTTGTTGCCACAGCTGAAGACGCTGATCGGAGGCTAGAGTTGCGACCTCTGATGCCACAAAAGTTGCAAGGGACGGCGTCATGGAGCTATGAGGCCACACTGGGAGACGCGAATCGGAGGCAGGAGTTGTGATTGTCGGGAGATGCGGATCGGAGAAGGATGGTTGCCGCTGCCTCGGCGGAAAACCAAAAACTCCAATCCTAAAGCTGGTTCACTGGGCGGCCACCAGTAGAAGGAGGTGCCGCCGGGCCATGGTGGTGCTGCTGCGACTGAGGAGCTCCAGAACTCGACACCGATAAGCTGGTGACAGCCGAGCGTATCGGAGTCGTCGCCTGCGATTGTCGGTATTCAGGCGCAACAGAAAGTAAGGACTCAGGCGTCGACAAGTTGGGCTGATCATCTGCGGCATAGGAGAGGCCAAAAGCCTCTGGCGGAGGGATCGCAGCCATCAGAAAAATAAAAAAGGAATTGAACAAGAAAGATGAACGGGAGAGAGTTTTCTCCAGAAAAGTTTGTGTAAAAAGCTAAAGCTCTGAAACCATCCATGGAATAATGAAAATAATGGTGTCTTATTCAATTGGGAATTCTGACAATGCGGGGTCAGCGTTGTGTTATACATTTTTAAATATATTTTATTAATAATTTTTTAAATATTATGTAATATTTATTGTGAATTTCATATTTTTATATATTTGATTGATGATTTTTCATGTATTGTGTAATATTGTATTACAAAGACTTAGGTGAGACGGTCTCACCTAATATTATGGTGAGACGGAGGGTTTAAATACAATTGTTTGAAATTAGGAGATAACATGGGGTACTTTTTGTAATTTTTAAAAATTCATTTTGTTCTTTGTCTCACCATAAGTTATGGTGAGACGGTCTCATATGAGTCTTTCTCTTATCTGAATACAATGAGCGGATAAAATTGATTTTGGAATGAAAAAAAACAGTGAATGAAAGTATTGTCAAAAAAGAAAAAGTGTCAGATCTATAGAAACAACTCATAAAAGAATGTGTGTCAAATTCAACGATACAGATGAAGTATCAATTATTCCCCTCGTTCTGTCATTATTAACATGTTTACTTTTTCACGATTTTCAATGATCATATTTGACTTTCAATATCTCTAACAACATTTAAATTATGGAACAAATATATTTTTTAATATAAATAGTACTTCAATTATTAGCATATTTAACCTTTTGTTTCAGTTTATGATGTGAGTCCGCCTCTTGAAATACGGTATTTCCATAAGATATGGAAATATCAGGGATTTAAGTGCAATTTTACCATAAAAATGAAAAAAAAATCGGTTTCAAACAATTAAAATCCATGTCAAATTTGGGTAATAAACTATTTGGGTAAACTAACACGCCTATTTGAGGTTTGGTTAGACACATTACATATTTAAAGTAAAATATATAATTTATATGTTTCACTTTAAATATATACTCCTCCCGTCCCAACTGAAATTGCACTTCTGCTTTTTTTTACACTATTCTCTATCAAAGTTGACCGGATATTTGAATAGATATATGAATAATAATATTATCGTATATGATATCTTGCAATTCATCATAACAAGTAGTTTTTAAATAGGGATAAATACATTTATAACTTTAGGTTGAAAATGTCAATATAACCCTGCAATATTAGAAAGTGCCAAACTAACCCTAATTTTCTAAAAAATTGTGTCGATATAACCAAATCCCCCTAATTTCGACACTGACCAAATAAATTCAGGTAAGACCAGGAAATAAAATGACAAAAATACCCCTTATGACAACCCTATTTTTCTTCAAAGCTCATCCATCGCCGCCAACAACCCTTAGCCACTCTCTCCCCTCCCCCTCCCCCTCTCCCTCGCCCTCGCCTTCGCCTTCGCCACCCTCCTCCATCTCTCATTTCCTTCACTACCGTCGCTACTCCCTTCTTCTTCCCCAACCCCCACCACCTCCGAACCCTAACTCGCCACACCACCTCCGTTGCTCCCTTCTCTTCCCCGAACCCTAGCTCGCGGCGGTCAAGCACAACGACGATTTGGTGAGGGGTCGATGACACCGAATCCGTCACCGATGAGGGATCGATGAGGCAAATCTTGAGACAACGAATCTAAATCTGATGAGGGGTCGATGATAGGAGATGGTGAGGGGTCGGCAGAGAGGATACGATTCTTTCGAGGGAAGAGTGGTGGTCGGGGAAGAAAGAGAACACAACGGCCGGGGGAAGAAAGAAAACATAGTTGCGAGGGTGGAGTGGTCACGGGTCGGGGAAGAAAGAAAACGTTGTCGCCGGGGGAAGAAAGAAAACACAGCGGCGGAAGAAATAAAACGCAGTAGCGACCGAGACTTTTCAATTTTCATCTTTTTATTTTTTTTCTTTTTTAAATTCAAGGGCAAAATTGTCTTCTCCACAAAATCCAGCCATCAGAAAATTGACTAAAAATTCAGTGGAGGCAAAGGTTAGGCTGACATTTTCTGAGACTGCAGGGTTATATTGACATTTTCAGTCTAAAGTCCGGGTCATTTTAGCACTTAAATCTTCTAAATTTAAACCTTTTATTTGCCGTTATCATACGTTGGTAAACATATTAACGGTCAACACTGTTTCTTGAATAACGTGCTAATGATTGCAGTGCAATTTAAGTTGTAACAGATGAAGTAATGTCCAATGAAAATTCAAATATTTCACTTGGAGTTACTGTATAAGTGTATAGTACAAATGTCTAACTTAATCTTATTCTAATTAAATGACATTGAAGGAATATTGTTGAAAAAAATAATACCAAATATTAACGTATAAGAAATAATCAAAATTAAAATGTGTGCTAAGTTAATTATAACATAACATGGAGTTAGTGGTGACCACCTTCATGAACTACATGCATGTTGAGAAATTACAGTGGGGTCATCGACATGGTTCTATAACACTAGCTGAAGTTGGAACAGCCACGATCACACGTTCATGAACTATATGCATATGGAGAAATCACAATGGAAACCACTGACATGATCCGAATAATCGTTACTAAAAATTACTCTAAAATTTACCATTCTTTATAAGAGTCCGATTTGAACATTGGACATCTCTACTATAGTCAGAGTGGATAACTAAATCCCATCACCATGCAGTACTTTCAACAACCTTTTTCTTTTTTAAAAATCTCCCCGTGCGACATTGTACCATTCGATTGACAAATGACAATAAATACATTTCATTGTCATTGATTTTTATAACTAGAATTAGATGGAATTAAATGATAAAACATGTTGGAAACCTAACTTCTTAATATAAGCAGAGCCAGGTGTACATAAGCAAAGGTTGACAAGTGAAGGGCTGAAGGCAAAGCATGAACAAAAATTAAAAATTAAATGAGAGGAAGTCGTTATACAAAATGTACATTCAAATTTCAATCTCTGGATTACTATGTTTTCAGAAATATCTGGATTACTAAGCCATTGAATCTGTGTCACGCATTATCTTTCGTGAAGCTGTATCAACTCATGAACTCGAATTTGAGACAAAATCATATAAATTATTGAATTTTCACCTAATATGTTATAGTCGTTGGCCCTTTTTTCTTCAAGAATAATTTATTTTAGATAAACAATATTATTATTAACTATTCCATCAGAATTGAATACTTATAATTACAATTAGGATAAATATGTATTAATAATTTTTAAAATGTTATATGGAGTATAACAACATCAAAAGACCATTTAATTGGACTTACTTTCAACACACTTTCCATTCAACAATATTCTCCCTCCGTCCGATAACTATTGGTCTGTTAAACTTTTCAAACTCAAATTTAGTAAACTTTGACCACTAATATAAGCGTATATATGTATGATAAAAATATCATGTGACATATTGGTAGATTCATCTTAATATATATTTTCTAAATGTAAACTTTTATGCTGAATTGGTACACGTAGTTAGAGATATTGACGGTCAAAGTGGCTCATTGGAGATCGTGTAGGTCAAAATGGGCCAAATCTTAAGGGACAGAGGGAGTATAACAATATAACCCCACCTACTTGACTAAATATCAATATAACACTCAGATAATTTTTAGTGCAAAAATAACCTTAACTAGTTAATGTAAGTGTCAATATAACCCTCAAACCCCAATTCTGGCACTGTCGCCGTAACGTGTTAGGTTATATCAACACATTATGAAAACTGATAGGGTTATATCAGCACATTCGTAAAACTTATAGAGTTATATCAGCACATTCCTATAAGTTTTGTCACTTACACTGATAATCTAGGGTTATATTGGCTCTTTCGGACACTGAAATGTTATATTGACACTTATGTCAAATAGGTAGAGTTATAAAAATACTTTTCTCAATTTAATTCAGTTAACAATTTTCAGTCCAGTTTAGTAATATTCAGTTCACATCCATAAATTTTTTTGATTCAACTTATAATCAATCTTATTATTATCGTGACACAATCAACATTATTATTTTTAAAACTAGTCACCATCACACGAATCCAGTCTT
Source organism: Rubia tinctorum (assembly GCA_032355605.1). NCBI lineage: Eukaryota > Viridiplantae > Streptophyta > Magnoliopsida > Gentianales > Rubiaceae > Rubia > Rubia tinctorum. The sequence goes on from JAULKM010040844.1 coordinate 12,291, forward strand.
CTCATATATAATTTCTAGTTTTGTACATTCTACTCATTTTCTAATATTGTCATTTTTTCTTCTCTATTTGAGATCATTTTTAACAACGATATTTCTTTTATTGACAAGACTTTTTTCAAGATTATATCCATTCATTTTATACAATTCAATTTTTAGCTTGAATTTCTCCATTTGTTCTTGAGTCCGTTTCTTGAAAGATGTTTTTTTCCATAAGTTATGAAAAGACCAACGTTTAAACTTTAAATTTGAAGAAATCAAAATAAAATTTTTGGGTTGTATTAATCGGGTCATAAACTTATCACTTCTAAATGTTGCATATAAATTTTTAATATTACAACTAAAACCTTTGACCTTTTTATAATTCCAATTCAACCCCGTCTTTCCATATGTTTATGGAAATATGGTCATTCCTAAGAATTTGCCTTTGTTCTACCCACTTATATTCATGTGCAAAAAAAAAAAAAAAACAGTGTGTAGTAACTGATGGGAACATGAAAATCTCAAACTTGTGATGTTATATGGGAATAAAGATTCATGGATGGCATTGAATTCGTGTTGGGAGGAAAATATGAGAAAGCCCAAGCCCAAGCCCAAGCCTAAGTCAACGATGCAGAAAAGGTCTTCCATAGCCCAAACACTTACCAGAAGAATCAGAAGAACCGAAAACACATGAACACTGGATCAACGGGAGAGGATTAAGGATTTATGAAAGTGTGTAATAAAAGATGCGAGGAAGAAGATGTGGAAAGAGATCGAAGATAGGGCAGTGGGAAAGCATCGGCCGAATTCATTCACTCACGCCGTTAAGTCAACCAGAATCGCCTCTCTCCACCTCTCCAATTGCAAGGAAATCGTCTCCTCCCACCGGGGCTCCGTTAACTCCCTCCACCTCGATT
>JAULKM010040855.1:0-13186 GCA_032355605.1 Rubia tinctorum
TTGAAATGTTTCAGGTTTAACATTTAGGGTTGCTTCTTGGGCCGATTGGGTTTCAGTCCAACCGGCCTTTCTTTTTTTACCTTCACCCAAGTGAAACGACGTCGTTTCACTTATCCAAACGACGTCGTTTTGATAAGTTATGAAACAAAAAACGATAGTGTCTTCTTCCTCAACGTGCCGCCGTTCGCCGGAGGAGCCACCTGCAACTTTTCAAGGGGGGCGGAAGCCATGGGTTCCGATGGCCCCTAAACCTAAATTTCGGGTCACCGGATCTTAGGGGTGGCGCCAGCACCCCCTCGCCACCCCCTGGTTCCGCCCCTGATCATAATAATGCAACACTAGGAAATTGAGAATTTATCCTGATTAGTCGGACACAACGTCCTAACTACTCTATAATTTTTTATTACACTTGAAATTAGAAAGGAAGTATGTGTGTATAGTCTAAATATATTCAAAAATATAATAATTTTTAAAAAAGTGAACGCATAAGAGATAAGGAAACTGATTTCTAACCGTAGTTAATAATTTAATATTTGAACTACCCCATCAAAAATATAAATTATTATACATTTTTAATAATCCATAACCGTGATGTTGGACGAAGAGTGTTAAGTGTTAACCACACACCCCAGACGATACATGTGCATGTGTTAGTTGTTTGACATACTGCATCCGTACCACTTTAAATTACTTATTTACTTTTTGAGAGTAAAATTTTATAAATTTTAATCATAAATAATAAATATATAAATAATAAATATATAAATAATAAATATATCATGTGAAATATTGTTATATTTATTTTAATATCTATTTTTAAATATCAATTTTTTATGCGTCATTGTTATATGTTACTAGAGATATTTACGGTTAAACATGTTCATTGAAAATTGTAAATAAGTAATTTAAATTATGAGGAGAGGGAGTAGGTAAGCAGAAACTTGTGGTGTGTAGCCACTTAACCGAGTACGTAAGAGTATTACACCGCCATTACCAATGCGAACAGTACCGTACTCGCATTCATTTTAGTGATCTCGAATAATGGCCTGAGTTAATTAATGGGACTTCTATTATTTTGCATTATGTTACTTTCTCTTACGGTATGTTCAACTAATTATGTCTTATGTCACTTTATTGTACTCTGTTTTGCTAAGTTTGAAACTCTAATTTTAGGTGGTGTTAGTTTCGTATGTTGAGATGTGTGGAGAGTACTCCCTATTTATGAACCTTATTTATGGCATCCTTTGACCGTATTTTTTATGGCATGTTTGACTATCGATAACTTTTGTCATATGCAATAATGGACATCATGCGAGGTGTATTTGGATTCTTCTTAACGTGTAGTTTCTAGAAAGTAAAATTTTATAGTTTGTTATTATCGGTGGTCAAACATGTCTTGATAAAATGTCAAAAAATGAGAACATAAACAGAGGACCAGAGGGAGTATTTTGTTATCTAAAAGGATCTGTTCAAAACTGTCTTTACCTTTCTGCCTCCAGTTCACCTTCACTCTTCGGTTTCTCTGACTTTGGTTGGGCTGGTTGTCCCACAATTTGTCGTTCAACCAATGAATATTTTACTATGCTTGATTCTAGTCCAATTTCATGGATATGTAAGAAACAACCTACTGCTTCTCAATCTTCCTCCATTTGCACCAATTACAGTACATTGTGGTAATCAAGTGGCACTACATATTGTTGAAAATTCAGTATTTTACGAACGTACCAAACACATTGAAATAGACTGTCACTTCATTAGAGAAAATATTCTCTCTGTTCTTATTTCGCCCTCATACCTTCATTTCTACTACTAGTTAGCTGACATCTTAAACAAACCACATGACACCAATACATTCCATCAACTACTTGGCAAGTTAGATGTCCTATATATTTTTACTCCGTCTCCAACTTTAGGGGGTGTTGAACAAGTCTTTCATATTTCTCGTGTAAATTAGTTAGAAATATCCCACATTCCTCGCTTGTAAATGAATAGCAATCAATCAAATTCAAAATAAAATAAAATAAAATAGTTGCTTCTTGATAATCATGTTGCCGCCACCCCTTGCTCCTCCTTTCTCAAGTTTTCTTCTCCAGCTTAATTTTTTCCCATCTTTTCACAAGGGGAAAATGGGAAAACAATAGTTTTTTCAATTGATTTTCTTTTTTTAATATTAATACCATTGAATAAGTATGGATTGTTTTCATACACTAGTATTGTTTTCGATCTGAGAGATTAGACTGATGTGTTCATGACGATCATTCAATCCAATTGTTCATGTCGATGTGTTTTGTCCATTTTGATTTTACAGATTGTGTATTTGTAATTTCGTTTGTGTTTCTCTATCAGGAGTTCCATTCTCGATCTATGTTTTTCAAGGTGATTACAGTTTGGACAACATAGATTGTGTTATGGATCAAGTGATGTTACAACTGTTGAAAATCTCTGTTTGGCGTAGTGATACTGATGCGTGTTGCGCTCCTCCGTGGCAAGTGGTCATAATTTTTGCGGGAAGCAAGTTAATATCCACGAGGACGATGTTACAATTTTATTGGATCTCTAATATGTAATACTACACACGATCAATCTGGTTGACATTTTATTTGAATATCCTTGCAATAGTCTAGTTGTTGCTATAGGGTAGTTAGGTTGAATGCCAATTTCACTCATTGTAATCGTTGTTAGGCGTTTACCAGCAAATTTGAAGGATTGATTTTTTTTAAAAAAAAGAGTAAAAAAGTGAAAGAGGCTGAATATAAAAATAAATTTTACCACTCACTCTGTCCCAACTCTATTTACATACTCCCTCTGTTTCTCTATTTGTGGCACACTTACCTTATTAAAATTATTTTTTCTTAAATTACACACTTTTCATTTTTTGCAAGATTCCTTCAATTTCATCCACTCATTCTACTTTTTACTTTCTACATTCAATTTCATCCAATCATTTTCTTCACCTAAATATAAGAACATATAACTATAGTGTCACAAATAGATAAACAAGGGGTACTTTTTTTTTATCACTTTTTCAAGATACATTTGACATGTATACTAACATAACAATAATATTAATAAAATCTTAGTCACGCTCACACACATTTTGTAACTTCTTGAGAAAAACAAAGTTTTCCCTTGGTTCATCTTTGTTTGGTACATTTTTTTATCAATCTTTTCAATTCACGTTTGATCGTAAATTTCACATAATATAGAAGTAGTAATAATATCGTGTGAGTTACTGTTAGATTTTTCGTAACATGTACTCCCTCCGTCTCAATTGTATTTGCACATGTTGACCTTTTTAAGTTGGCTATAATTATTTTTGACCATTAATATCTTCAATTGTGTACATTTAAAAATAATAATAAAATAATATTATGAAACTAGACGTTACGACGATTCTAACAAGATCTATTATCTTATATATTAATCGAATTTTACTTTTCAAATTAACTAATTTTGACTAAATGAATAATACTTATGCAAATACAACTGGGGGATAGAGGGAGTACATTCTAAGTATCAAAATTTTACATGTTATTAATGCAAACGTAACAAAAGTTATTAGTGATCAAACATGTTTGGAGAAAATAACCTAAAAAAATGTGCCAAACAAATCTGAACTAGGGCGTTCATTGAATCAATTTCAAGTTTTCAACTGATATGAATAGGGCGGCGTAGCATTCCATGTTTGGCATTGCGGTGAAACATAAAAGCAAACAATTAGGGGAGGTTTAAACTTGGTTTTACTATAGGGTTAAACTAGTAGAGTGAGGAGAGTCAACCGGGTAAAACGAAAGAGTAGCACAGGGCTCGAGAGGGTGAGAATGCCAGAGACACAATTATTGGGACTCCCACACGTATCCTCACCTTCCAATTTCGCGCCTTTTATTCATTTTAAATATTTCCTCGGTTCTAAAAATAACTTCTAACTTTCATTTTTAGTCGTCTTTAAAAAAATCTTTCTAGTAATGCCTTATTCTTAAAATTTATTTTTTCATAAGTTATGAAAAAATTAACGTTTATTTAAACTGTAAATTAGAAAAAATTAAAATGTATTTTTTGAATTTCATTAATTGGGTCATAAGCTTAACTGATACACGTTGCATAATATTTTTTTAATATTGCAACTAAAATCTTTTACATTTGCATATGTCTATGGAAAGACAAATTTTCTCAAAATTTTGCATTAACAATTAGACTAGTTCATTTTATGATTGGTGTAACTAATTTAGTGGTTTGATGTTTATTTTCATTTATAGCGACGGGTTTTTGAGCTTCATATAACTTAAAAAAACTTTTAAAATGTATCATAAATACCAATAATTGTAATTTGATACTAAAATTTATTTAAACGGTATTTTTCATGATTGATCTAACCGTTAGTCGATTTAACATGAGACCTTCTCATTTTTCATATGTAGTCATTTAATTTATTAAATTATCCTTATTAAATCCCCAAATTTATCACCATATGCTACTCGTTGATACTCCTTCTATCCCAGGTCTATTTGCAGAGAGATAAAAAAAGGAAGTTTTTTTTTTGCTTTGAATTATTTAAAGAGTTAGGGTGATGCGGAAGTGGGTTGGACTATTGCTTTTGGGTTTGGTAGGTTAGTTTTGCCTAAAATTCAAACAAAGAGTGGTCAATCCAATTTAAAAAAATGGATAAATTTTGCTAAATAAGAGAATAGAGAGAAAATTCAGTTGGAATGTCCCAAATAAAACAAGAGCAAATAGAATTAGAATGGAGGGAGTATTGTTGACGACATTACTCATGTAAAAAACTTATAAAAGTTGAATATTGAGATCAAAAGATGTTGTCACATCAATCCCGAGCTTGCAAAAATAATTAGGTCACCAGTAAATAAAACGTTAATTGTGGGACAATGAGAGTAATTATTAAGAAATAGCTGATCTCTTCAACCCATTAGACCAAATCATTATAAAAATTTATCCCTATTTTGTACACTCTTTATTTTCTTAAATTTGACACATTTATCATTTTGTTTGTTTTGTTAAAATTGTCTCATTTTCTTTTATGGTAAAAAGTGAATAATTTTAAATTACTCATCAAACTATATACTCTCTTCACTTAATTTTTTGATGCAATTCATCTTACAAAAATAACAATACATAAATTTATGGTGTAATACATAATAAAACGAAGAAAGTAATAATATTATTGTAAAATAATTTATCTAGACAGCACAAAAAAAAACCTTCTAAGTTCAATTTACAAATACTATAATAATTGAGATGGGGAAAGCAAATTTTCCCATAGAATAATTACTAATAACTTTTAAGTCAAACATTGTTTTAATTTGTATACTTTTTAACTTAAATATTTTATTTTTTAAACAATATTTCTTACATTTTGACATTGAAATGCACTTCTATATATGAAATTATAATGTACAATATTTAAATCAAAATATATAGTATAATTTCCATAAATTTAGGGCTATACCATACTTCTTGAGATTTAGCCATCCAGAAATTTGCTCTCATTAATCCTTTTCCTTTGAATAAGCAAAATAATTTTTCAACTAATTAAGGGTGTGCTTGTAAGGCTTCCAAGTTGTTTTGTTTATAGGTTAAACAATTTTTAGTGTATGATAAATTGTTTTTAAAAAGCTTATTTAAGAAGTATAAATTAATTTTGGGGAAAACATAAATTGGTTTCCCCCTTCTATTTAGATAAGCCAAAAAAAAGTCGGTTTTGCTTATAAGCACGTGTTAGTATAAGTCAAGTTTCTGATTAGATTAGATTTGTTATAGATAGACTTATACTAGAGTTATACAGTACTAGCTTTCCTTTTGTACTCTATTTATTCTTGTCAGTAATTCAATTCTCATTACGGGAAATACATCTTATCATGGTATAAGTGTAGAGCTATGATATAACTTTTTAAAACCCTAAAAATCATTTGGCCACCTCCCCTTTTTTCGGTGAATTTTTCCAACGCCACTCTCCATCATAGCCAGTGAAAATTTGTCTTACAACACCCTGTTTCATATGATGAAGATTAAACTCACCTCCTCAATTATCTTCTCTGGAAACGTCAAATTGACTATTTTCTTAAGCCTTAGAAGCTCGTCGATTTCATCAATGGATCGAACCCATGTCTGACAATCCCTCTTCCGCCGCCGGCCGGCCCGTCCCTCTCTCTCACCGACGTCACGTTGAGCCCTCCCGGTGGCGTCAAAATGATCTGCATGCTGCCTATAAGAAGACAAACAAGGATATAATTAATGGATTGATGAATATTAAAGGGCTTGCAGTCTTCTGTTCTCCTCACTCACACCTGAAACCCTCGCAGAAATCCAAATTGTTCAACTTCCAAGGAAATCTGTGATAGCATTACCGCAATTTTTCATAATAGTTGTACATCTACCATTCTTCGTCTCCGTGCCGATGCTAATTGTATATGTAAGAATGGTACTGTTCGTGAACTTCATCTCCAATTTAAGGATATTTTTGAGTTGTTGTCTCTTATGGGTTCTCCAGTTACAAATGATGATCGAATAATTTGGTTTTAAATTGCTCTTGATTCTGAATTAAAATATTTGTTGCCCCGATGATTAATTCTTCCCATACACCATTATATGCCTATGTTTTGTCTCGGGATAAAAATCACGAGGTATTTTTGAAGAATTTACAGGGTCATTCAACACTGACATTAGGCTCGGTGGCGTTCGTTGCAGACGAACAACCCTTGGCCGGCTGCGCGTGGGATCACACTGTGGTGCAGGGCGGCGGTCGTAGAGTTCACGCACCGTCAGGGGTGGCAAATTCGGTGGCCTTCATGGTGGCAGAGGTGGCTGGCCAGCTTAGTCTGCAGCTGGTGGTTCGGGTTCAGACCGTGGTCGGGCGCACTGCACCCAGTGTGGTCTCCCCGGTCATTTTGCTGCGACTTGTTATAAAAATGTTGGCCCAGATTCGCCATTCAGACTTGACTCATATGGCTAAAAAATCAGTCATCGTTGCAGTTAGAGCCATTTACTCGCACTTATGATTGGTACGTTGATTTTGTTGCGAGTAGTCACATGGCGTCTTCGGCGTCTGGCCTGGGGAGTGTCACCCTTTATTCTGGTAATTCTCATGTGTTATTGGTAATGGTGCCTCAATTCAGATATCTCATATTGGTGATTCTCGGATTTATGATGATTTGTGTTTATATGATGTTCTGGTTGTTCTCGAGATTACTAAGAATGTGTTGTTTATTAGTAAACTGACCAGGGATTTAAATGTTTTTGTCACCTTTGATGATCGGAAATTTGTGATTTAGGACAAAGTTTCCAAGGCAATCGTGGGCAGGGGACACATTGAAAGTGGTCTTTTCATTTTGGACAGAAGCTAGGTGGCTCTAGTTTCCTTCTTACAGCAAAATAAAGGACGGGCATCTTACTAGTTTTAGCACGCTTGACTAGGACATATGCTGATTGCAGCTATGTCTAGTTTACAGAAATATGGTTTACTTTCTATTTCCTCTTTGTTGCCTAAACCTCATATTTGAGCCCCATGTGTTATGGCGAAAGGTTAATGGTTGACTTTTGTTGAGAATTATAAGCGTGTTGCGCATGTACTCGATTTGATACACTGTGATTTGTGGGGGCCTCCCCAGTTTTATCATCGAACGTTTTTCCTTATTATTCCCTATTTGTGGATGATTTTTCTCGCTTCACTAGGTTATTTCTACTTCTTCGTAAGTCGAATTTTGTTGACACTTATTTGTAATTTGAGGCATTAGTCGAGAATCAATTTTCATCCAAAATTAAGGTTTTTCATTGTGACAGTAGCACTGAGTTTTTGAACACTCGCATTCATTCCCACTTTGCCGCTAAGGGTATCCACCATCAGGTCTCGTTCCCGCACACTTCAGAGCAAAATGGGCGAGCTAAGCGAAAACATAGACATGTCGCTGAAATAGGTCTCACGATGTTGTTTTGCTTGCACATGCCTATTTATCAGTGGGAAGATGCTTTTGCGACTGATGTCTACACCATCAACCGATTACCTACTCCAGTTCTTCAAGGGGCTTCTATTTTTGGGGTTTTCTATGGTCATGATCATATTTACTCAAACTTTCATCCGTTCGGGTGTCGGGTTTTTCCATTTGTACTCCTTTTTGCAGAACACAAGCTTGCTCCACAAAGCACTATAAGTGTTTTTATCGATTACAACTCACACTATAAGGGTTTTCAATGCTTTGACCCTTATGTAGGTAAATTCTATGTCACTCGCCATGCCTGATTCGATGAGATGTACTTTCCTTTCGCCTCAGCCTCTACCTCGGCGACAGGTTCTGCCCTCTCAATTTTGGATGTATCTGCCTTTGTTGATCCTGGTGGTGCACCTACTGCCAGTCTGCCCCAGTTAATACCATCGCCTCCAACCTCGTGCTCCATTTGTTCTTCAAATTTTGATCAGGCACCTTTTGTTCCACCTGCACCACCAGGCTTTCCACCAGGCAGTCTGGTGTCTTCAACTCCGGCTCACTCGGTTGCCGCCAGTCTGACTGCCTCGCCTGAGCATCTGTCTCCTGTCTCTCATCCTTTGTCGCACACTCATCGGATGACTACTCGATCAGCTATTGGAGATATTCAGTGTCATGATTATTAAGATATTGTAGCTCATGGTCTCCTTACTAATTTACTTGTGCAGTTAGAACCCATTAATTATTGCACGACTCTTCTGGATCCTTCCTGGGTTTCTGTTATGGATAATGAGATTTCAGCACTTTGTGGACAACACACATGGATGTCAACGTTGTTGGCTCCAAAAGAGTTTATCAGCTGAAGTATCGTCCTGATGGCACAGTTTATCGGCATAAGGATCGGCTTGTAGCGCTTGGGTTCTCTCAGTCACACTTTTAGTCTTGTGGTCAAAACCTCCACTATTTGGACAGTTCTAGCCATTGCCACGATGGGTTCATGGCCACTTCATCAGCTGGATGTCAATAATGCTTTCCTCAATGACATTCTAGATGATCTAACGTGTTGGCTACAGGGATCCGATCCATCTGGATTATATTTGTCGCTTGTAAAAGGCAATTTATGGTCTTAATCAAGCACCCAGAGCCTGGTTTTAATGATTCTGAACTTGTATGATTCATCTTGGTTTTCAGTGCAGTTCGGCTGACACCTTTATGTTTGTTCTTTCACGGGGTTCATCGTTACTCTACCTCATAGTTTATGTCGACTACATCATTCTTACCGGTAACGATTCAACCTTCTTTGGCAGTTTATTGATCGGATGCATCGAGAGTTTGCCATCAAGTACTTAGGCGCCCTTTATTACTTTCTTGGCTTAGAAATATCACCTACTTCACCAGGTTTACTTCTTGTAAGGGTGGCAAATGGGCGTTTGGGTTGAATACGGGTTGGGTAATATGGGTTGATAAAAAATATGCGTATGACCCATTTTATGATGGGTAAATAATGGGTAAACCCGCGGGTTTCAACCCATATGAGTTTAGATACCAGCCCATATGGGTAAAACCCTACGGGTTTCATAGTGACCATTATGAGTTTATATAACAAGCCATATGGGTAGCTCGCTGGTTTCAACTCATATATTGACCCATGTGGGTTTATATACAAACTCACATGGGTAGAAATATGCAGGTTTACCCATGTGTATACCCGCGGTGAACCTGCAAACCCAACCCGCTCAATCCATATATTTCAAATACCCATTTAACCAATTACCCATTTAACTCATTACCCATTTTACCCATACCCACCCGGATTTAAAAATAAATAACCACCTTGACCCATATGTTACGTGTCTATTTTGCCACCTCTAACTTCTTAGTTAAGCTAAGTATGCCCAAGATATTCTCACTCGTGTTGGGATGACTGATGTTGTTCCGGTCTCCACTCCATTTGTTCATGGGTCGCAACTGCATAGTTCGACCAGTCCTAGATTTTGGAATTTAACATTGTACCGCTCTCTGGTATGAGCTCTCCAGTATTTGTCCATTACTCGCTCTGATCTGGCTTTTTTGGTCAACACTTTCAGTCGATTTCTCCAGGATTCTCGTGATGAATACGGTTACTCGGATTCTTTGATACGTTCGAGGAACGCTTCATTTCGGTCCTACCTTTCGCTTGGCCAACTCTCCCGAGGTGTTAGGATATTCTGATGCTGATTGGGCTCGTTATTTGGAGACTTGCTGATCCGCCTATTGATATGTTGTTTTTTCTTGGCGGAGACCTTATTTCCTGGAGTGCCAAGAAACAACTCACTGTTTCTTGTTCCAGCACAGAGTTTGAGTACCGAGCTCTTGCCAACACTAGAGGTTGTTTGGTTGACTCATCTGCTCCGAGATAATCGTCTTCTCATGTATGGTTCTCCACTGCTGTTATGAGACAAATTAGTGCTATCTTCCTGGTGCATAATCCAGTTGCTCACAAGCGAGCGAATCATATCGACATCGACTATCACTTTGTTTGAGATTTGGTTGCTTTTGACAAGTTTCGTGTAGCTCATGTGTCTACTGCTCTTCAAATTGAGGACATCCTCACCAAAAGGCTCTCTCGTTCGGTGTTCGAGTTCTTCAGGTCCAAGTTTTGTGTCGCTGAGCATTCGACGCTTCGCTCGAGAAAGGGTGTTAGAATAAGTTAAGTTTCTGATTAGATTTGATTTGTTATTGATGGACTTAGACTAGAGTTATACCAATATCAGTTTTCCTTTTGTACTCTATTTATTCTTATCGGTAATACAATATTCATTACGGGAAATACATCTTATCAACACCACTATACCAAACACACCCTAAAAACATGTTATCGAACTTTATTCTTTTCATTTTTAGTAAGATTTTGATTGCATTGTGATAATAATTGCAGTGCAAATACAATTGTGACAGATGGAGTAGAAAGGGTGGTGGCGATATTTAAGAAGAAGATACTCCTTATATTTCTCTATGAACGATACATTTTCTTTTACTTATTTCTTTACATTGATACATCTTTCAATTTTGGTTTAAAAAATTCAATTTACATTTTAATTTCTAAATTCAATTTATTTTACTCATTTCATTCATTCTAGGAACATTTTTGGTGCCAAAAAAAACTCTTTGCCGAGGTCAGTATTCATTCAAACTTGCAATAAATTTGATTGAACTTGCGTCAGTTCTCCCTGAACCCCAACTCTCCAAGTCCCAACCCCCCCCAGATGATGGACAGCTGATACCTGCAATCTCCATATTTCAGGATCCATCACCAGCTGAATTTCTGGGATGACCATAATCCCATCCACAGTTCCTTATTTTATCCACGTACCATACTCCCTCTGTCCCAACAATAATGACATATTTCCTTTTTCACGATCTTTAATGATCTTGTTTAACTATCAATATCTCTAGTTACATATACTAATTCCGTATAAAAAATTAATATTTAGAAAATATATGTTAAAATGAATTCAACAATATATTACATGATACATTTATTATATGTATATTAATTTATATTTATGGTCAACGTTTACCAAATTTGACTTTGAAAAAGTAAATATGTCATTACTGGTGGAACGAAGGGAGTGCATCCTTCTTTCTTGATTCCTTTTCCCTTTTTTATATTCTCTGCATTTTGGATGGTGCATTCTAAAATCCATGTGCAAGCCAAAAGTCCTACAAATTTAAGGTTAATTGATGATTGATTCCAATTCCTAGCCTTTCGAAGATTTTACTTGTTCATGGTTGATCTTGATGAGTCATGTTATATGGTCAGGGATAATCAGGGTTTCACCGATCTTAAAATGTGAAAAAGTTATGCATGTAATCAATCACCTGGACTTGCCCACTGCATCATATCAGGTGCAATTCGGGTTCAAATAGCTCCTTACGTGAGACAGATCAATGAATTTGTCAAAAACTAATAAATATTTTTTTCGTTCCACAACAAATTGTTACCCACCTTTTGACTTAATATTTAAGAAAATTGATGTAGTGGCGGAACTAAGGGGGTCGAGCCATTGCGGCCACCCCGACTCAATTATTGCAGTTAAGTGAGTTTTTACTTCCCCTGAAAGTTTTTATTTCACCCCTGATCTTCTCAAAATTTTGGGGAAGAAGACGTTTTCTTTTTTTGGGTATAATTCAGCCCTCCCTCAAATATGTTCCTGGTTCCACCACTGAGTTGTTGTATCTAGTTACTTTTTGTCTCAATATTTAAGAAAACTAATGTAGTGGCCACTCAACTTTACTAACATATGTGAGTTTCAAAAGTGATAAAAACTTGTGGAAAGTATAAAATAGAAAAGTTGTCAATAATTGTGGGACGAAAGAAGTACCAACGAATACATTTGTGATTGAGTTTATGTCATATTCTATTACTTTGTCTTGCATACCTTCATACTCGATATATATATATTCACAATAATTGTGGATTTTCGTTCTATCAGTCCTCATTAATTTTAAAGGGTACGAGTTCATTTATTCAGCCACGAACAAAAATAAAATACGACCAAGCTTTTTTTCTTTTGATTTTTCTTTTGTCTTACTTTGACAGCCAAAAGGAGCCACAAAACCAACAATAATTAGTTCCCAAGTCTCCAAGACCAAGTTATCATGCAAATTATTAGGCGCATATTTAATACTCCCTCCGTTTTCTTATATCGACACTCTTTCCTTTTTAAGATGATATTTTTATATTGGCACTTTACTCTTTTAGTAAATCCTAAACTATTTTCACTTACACACTTTACCTTTTATTCTCTCAATTTATCCTACACCACTCATTTTACATTTTTTAAAAAAATATGTCATTTGTAAGAATGTCAATATATCATGGAGGGCGGAGGGAGTATTGTGTCGCAGGCACAAGGTCAGATAGTAAAAAAGAGAGTCTCGGGCCCCTAAAAATCTAAATTCTTTCAGTGTACTACAAAAAAAACAATTCAATTTCCTTAAAATAATAATATTTCAAAACCAATCCCTGCAATTCTCATCATTGATATTTCTGGCCTCCTTTTCACGTTTTGTTTCGTCCCAATTTAAAGTGAAATGCTATATCACGCCCTGTATTTTACTTGTTTACGCCCTGTATTTTACTTGTTTACGCCCTGTATTGTGTATTAATTTTTGTATTTTGCATTTGTTTTTAAATTGAAAATAAAATGAATAGGTAATATTGTTTTGTTAACATTAATTGTAATTTGGAAAAGAAAATGAAATGTTAA
>JAULKM010040864.1:0-13185 GCA_032355605.1 Rubia tinctorum
AACCCCCCCCCCCCCCCCCATATTGCTATAGAACTGACATACTTTGTCAAAGTGTGATGGCTCATTTAAAGTTAGCAATTTACACAAATGCTAAGCCTCAAACTTAAGCATGTGATTATCTAGACCGATGCTATGATAAATATGAATATCAAGCACGTATCAATAAAGTAATTTACCACTATTGTGTAACTCATTGTACCTAGCTTGGGCTTCAATCGATACGAGGACCCTTTACACATTGGAAGTGGTAGACTTCTTCGAAGTCCCCGATTTGGCCTTCCCCTTCCCTCCCTTTCCACCTTGTTAAGATGAAGAAAATCTCATATTTTTCCCGCAAAAAAATTAGTTTGAAATGGGGTATGGTTTGGTGTTTTCGGCTCCGGAAGAAGAATGTGTCGTCTAATTAGTGTTTGTAATTTTGGAATTATGGGCATGTCCCTTTTTTTTTATATAGTCCGTGATCTTACAAGTTTGGAACTTCTTTGTGTGTTCATACTAAAGGCCGAATTTGGCATTTCTGAATGAGGAAGTACATCGGTTCCATATATTAGCATTTTGCAAAATTAAGTTTTCTTCCAAAAGAAAACCAGTTTCGCACTGGATTTTTAACCTAATTCCGGAACTAAGGTTCCGAGTTTGTAAGCACTATCATGTGCATATAATGAAGGGCCGAATTTGGCATTTCCAAATATGGAAGCACGTCAGCTCCATATATTAGAATTTTGAAAAATTAGGTTTTCTTCCAAGAGAAAACCAGGTTCACACCGGATTTGTAACTTAATTTTGGAAATGAGGCTCCAAGTCCATAAGCACTATCATGTGCATATAATGAAGGGCCAAATTGTGCATTTTCGAATGAGGAAGGATATCGGCTCCATATATTAGTATTTTGCAAAATTAGATTTTCTTCCGATAGAAAACAAGGTTCACACCGGATTTGTAACTTGATTCCCGAACTGAGGTTCCGAGTTCGTAAGCACTGTCATGTGCATATAATCAAGGCCGAATTTGGAATTTCCAAATGAGGAAGGATATCAGCTCCTTATATTAGCATTTTACAAAATTAGGTTTTCTTCCTCGGTAGGAAGATTTTCATCTCTTTATTAATAATCTTCTATTTCCGAATGTGGAAGTGCTTTTGGTGATATGAAATATTTTGTAATAAAAGTACAGGAAAGAACACCAGACATGGTTCCAAATGAGGAACTTCATCTGGTAACCTTTTATACCGCAGCAGAATAACTTTCTAGTTCGGAAGTACTTCGGCTCAAATGGACTTTTAAATTTTTCTCTCTAAAATTGAAACACATAAAATTTGACAAAATAGTTTCGAAATGATAGCCGGACGATGTATTAAATCTAAAAACCTTGAGTACACAAAGAATAACTTTAAAAACTTGTGTTCTACATACACCACAAAATAAGTTAAAACCTTGTGTTCAACATACACCACAAAATAACTTATGTTCATGTACTATGTTCAAATAAGATCCACCTAATACAAACTTTTAAAAAAATCATATGTTCATAACAGCATTCATGGATATCCAAACATGTCCATATCATCAATTCAAGGAGGGAGATTAGTCTACTATTTTTCGAGGGGCTGTGTGATGATGACATGCACTTGCAATGGTTCAATCTCCAACAAGAGCCCAAGGGAGGCAATGTCACTCTTCAAGGAAATGGAAAATGGTACAAGGCAGTTTGGTACAAGATTGAGGGTGAAAATCATGGATGAGCCATCTCATTCTCCCAAATTGGAGGAGCAAGTCCATGCTCTTATTTCCATGATGAAAGAGTTCATGAAATGGAGGGTTCAACAAGTAAAAGTGTGTGGAATTCACACGGATGTTTTCCCACACGTGGTGGAAGATTTGAAGGAAGTTGAAGCGTTGGATTTCAACAATGGTGGAAATAGGAAACAAGTTGATAGGGGAAAGTAATAAGGGTTCCGTTGGAACCAAGGAGGTGATAAGAAAGACAACTATGCAAACACCATCAACTTGAGGTACTGCGATCACCTCAACTTCCATTGGGGTGAGGAGAATTAAGTTCAAGGGTACCACCGAGGCAGACAAGCTCCATCTCAACCCTATCCTAGGGGCGAGTAGAAATCTTGGAATCAATCTCTCAATTGGCTAAGAATCGTGATGCTTTTGCGGAGCGTACAAGGAAAGAGATTAAAGATCTCAGAACTAGGGCATTTTCGATCATCAAGAATCTTGACATTCAAGTCGGATAACTTTCCACCTCAGTGACCTGACATTATACTATAGAGTCTGACAAGCTTTCTTCTCAACTAGAGATTTATCCAAGGAATGTGAGTACTTTGAAGCTGAGAAGCGGGAAAGTGATGCGTGAGCCCGAGAGAGAGAGAGAGAGAGAGAGAGAGAGAGAGAGATCTTGAAAAAAGATGACTTGGTCATGGAGAGAAACAAAACCAACTTGGAGGAGCAAGAATTGGGTGTGGAGAAGGAATTCATCAAGGAACTTCCAACACTCGAGGCGAGGGTGAATCTTCCGCCACCTTTCCCCAGTGCACAAAAGGGAAGGCCGAAGTTGGAAACCAATGATGAGCACATATTTAATATCTTCGAGAAGGTTAAGGTTAGCGATCCATTCTTGGAGTTGATTGAGCATGTGCCTTCTTATGAAAAATTCTTGAAAGTTACATGAACAAAAAAAGGAATAAACCACTTAGGAAGTTAGGAAAATTGAAAGTAGCGGGAGTTTCTACTCTTAACCATAGAAATTTTCCACCCCGGTATGTTTGCACTTTCCATGATTGATCTAGGAACCTCTATTAATATCATCCTGTCTTACATTTATGAGAACCTAAAACTAGGTGAGTTTGAAGAAACTAGGGTAATTGTCTAAATGGTCGATCACTCCCAAGCTAGTCCTCAGGGTCTAGTAAAGGATGTTATGGTTCAAGTTGGCAATTTGGTGTTTCTGGCGGACTTCTATATCCTTAATGTTGCTCACGATGGTGGTGAACTCTCAATTTTATTGGGGATAACTTTTATTAAAACATCAAGGACTAAAATTGATGTTCATTTGGGAAAACTAACCTTAGAGGATGACATGGATAGGGTAGATTGATATTTACAAATCTAAGCATGATTTCCCTAATGCTTCCCTTGTATGTAAAGGCATAACCTTATGTGAAGAAATTGCTCAACATGAGAACTCTTGCATGATAGATAGTGATGATTGCCTTGATAAAGCTCTTGATAATAGTGATGAAGATAGCCTAGTTGATAAGATTTTTATGACTACGAGAGTGATGAAAGAAATCATACCATGCACTTCAATTGAGATGATCATGTCTATGAGACTATTGCTTTGTATGATGTTAGTGATTTATCTATCTTGGATTGCTTTTATAGGCTCACTAACATTCAGAGGTTAGTGAAGAGTAGCGAGGATGTAAAACATCCTCGACCACCTCCTCAACCCAAGGAAATGACTAAGGACTCGATATTGGCTAGAAATGGATACTCACTCTTTTTGGAAAACAAAGTGCTTAAAGGTAAGGATGGCACCTTGTGGAGACCTCTTCACAAGGATGGCATCATGAGTGGAGTTACCGATGCTAACTCCAGAGATCGGCAGGTTCTTACAATTAAAATGCATGAAAAAGAAATAAGTCGTGAGGACGACAATAAAAATATGGTGCTCATTCTTGCTTTGCTTTTGATATCCTTTAGTAGTTATATTTTGTATGTTTTAGTGTGTGACGAAGGATTTTGGGGTGAAACTCTTTTTTATTGATGAATTTGAGTTTGAGTCTCGTTCATTTTGATTGGAGGGATATAGGGCTTGGTAGGGGACAAAATTTCTTCGGAAATGGTGTAGGAAGGAAAAAGGTGCACTATTCACAAGGTAGCCTCATGAAAGTCCCATTGCACGAGGGGATCTTTGTGTCAATTCCAATATGCATGAGTGTTGCCTCGTGTCAGGCACCCTCAACGTGTGTGTCCTCGCGTGGCTGGGAATTTTGTTTCAAAAATGCGGATTTGTGAAATTTTTGATTTTAACCCAAATTATGCATATTTTAGCCCATTAATTAAGCAAAACCTTTGTTTCCTTAAAATATTGGTATAAATAGTTCACCAACACCTTCCTTATGCATAAATAGATTGGTACTTTTGTCCCTTTCATTCTCTAATTTCCAAAATGCCATCCTTATCTCATTTGTACCCCTTTCAAAATCACCTTCTTTGCTGAAAATAATGATCCATAGTACATTTCCTCACCCATAGGAATCACTTATCTCATTTAAATATCTCAAAAATACCCATTCTCACTCCCTCTTGGTGAAACTCAAAAATTGGAGCACTTTTTTTCTCAAAAATTAGCATTTTTGCTTCTTCTTGTGTGGATTCTTCATATCTTGGTTTCAAATTCTGGGTAATACTTTGAGCTTAATATTTACTTGCTTTATTTATAATAATGATGATGTGATGAGGGGGTTTGAAACTCAAAAAAACGTTGAAATGTTTCAAGGAAATGTTTGAGCTATATGAATGATCTTGTGTTGAACTAAGTGTGCGGGGAGCATTGTACTTATTATTTGATGATATGATCTTCATTGGCCATGGTGGTTTATGAGGAATGATTCTTGATTGCATGACTTCCTGATGGGATACTATGATTTTTCATGGGTTTGTTGTTTAGCGACAATGTTTCTTGATTGAATTACCTTTATTTTGAGATAACATGATTTGAAATGTTTTGGCTATTTAGGAAGAATTATATTTCTTGAATGATACATGATACATGCCTTTTTAATATTCTTGCTTTACCACCTTCTTCTTGTTATGATAGGATGGCTCCAAAAGGGATAGGTCAGAACAAGGAACAACTTCCCGGGGTGACAAGGGAAAGAAACCGGCCAAGGTGTCAAATTTGTCCTTCTGCAATTTAATAAAACCAATCTTGATTCTAACTTGACTCTATCACTCCTTATTAAGGCAAAGGTTTTCCAGTTTTTATTCTCATTAAAATCATAATTTAATTTGGGTTCGCTGTTTGAGGTATACCCACACATTGGTTTTTTACCTCTAAAGAGTGTCATTTTACTGTAGTGTAAGCTGATAAATTCCCTTCCTCCTAACCCCAGTTGTATTTTTGATGAGTTCATGGGATTGACGACCGGTTTCCGGGAGTGTGGCTCAGAGGTGGAAGTACTTGAGATACCCGAAGCGAACCATATTAGAGACGAAGTTTGCTTGCAAGGAGACCTTGGGAGCTCTAGGTCTACTCGACCCCATCATGTATTTTCTAAGCCGAATAGACATAGAGGGTTTCTTAGAAAAGCACTACAAGACTTATGTACGGTGGACTTTGGAGTTTTTTGCAACCTTGGAGAAATCAAAAGACAGTGAGGGGAGGAGGTGCATCCTTTTACACCTGGATGATAAGGAGTTCACTATGTCCCATCGGGGCATTACTTGAGCATTCAGGTGGAAGTACGAGAAGGAGATTCCGAGGATGCACTGACAAGGCCTTCCATTTTCATTGAGCAATTTTTGGAGAATTCTTTCGGGCACAGAAAGGAAACATCTTTGTAATAGCATCACTATTGTCCATCCGGAGTTGCGATTTGTCCAGTGATTATTGTCCATGAGAATATTCTATAACGGGGAGCTTTCACAGTGTCCCGGTTCGGATGTCCAAGTTCTTTAGGCAATGACTCCGGAGGGAAATTTCTACCCCAACATGGTGGTAACTTTCATGGAGGAATGCATTGTCATAGGAAACAAAAAAAGGTGCCAAGATATCTATAGGTGGCATGGTCGGACTTTTAGCCCAACACTTGGGCCATCTGGTTCCTTCTCCATTTGCCTTGGAAATTTTGGGTCATTCGGGGACATGGTACACAATGGATAAGCTGGCGAGAGTGTCTATGGTAGCTACCACGATCTCGGAAGATCACTTTTATAGTTGTATGTCGGTTCTATGGTGTGAAATTTTATGATACTTTTATAGCTGAAGTGGACAACTATCGACCAGGATATGGTATTGGAGGACCTCTTCCTAGCCCCCGATCTGAGATTTTAGAAGGATTTATAAAGAATCCTATCAAACCAGGATATAAACTTTGAGGAAGATGATGACGAGACTTCATTTAGGGAACCGCATAGCCACACTCATCTACTCATAAATTTCCTCGACCAATTCCGCATATTCAAGGAATAACTTGTGAGTTCTACTTGACTTATGCAGGACATTGGTCAAGCGGTGGGTGAATGAGCATATATTTGGAAGAATTTGGGAGTAGGCTAAGCTCTATAGAGGGTATCATACAAGTTTGGGGTCTAGGTTGGAGTCCATTGAGCAGGAAATGAAGGAGGAGTTCACCATTGTGGATGAGAGAGTGGATGTCCCAGAAGAATCCATCGAAAAATTTATCGAGAGATTCCACATCTCAAGCCTCGATGGCTTTTGGGATGTCATTCCTATCGAGAGGAAGGAAATAAGATAAGAGGAAAGAAGAAGGAGGCACGAGACACGGCACTTGAGGAGGGACCTTCGGGGTTACATGAGTGATTTTTACTACTTTTCTATTTCCCACTCATGGTTTTTATTGTTTCATTGCATTGGGGACAATTCAAGGTTTAAGTGTGGTGGAGGGAGCAGTGAAAAACTTAGGAGTTTCCATCTCGGGATTCCTTTGTGTTTTTGGTGTCATTTTGTTTGGTGTTTTTTGGTGTTATCTTTGGTTTTGAGAAGTTTGGTAGAGTTTTAGGTGGTGTGATCTTTATTGCGCTGTCACTTTGTTCTTGTTGGGGAATGTTTTAGGATGAATCCTTTTGATTGTGTAATTTTTTTTGTTTTCCATGATCCTTTTGTAGTATGAAACCCAACTTTGGGGCATTTTGTGCTACATATAAATTTGGAAATTTTGAAAAAATGAAAAATATATATACCATGCTAAGTTGGAAACCCGAAAGGGCAACTTACGCAAAAATGGGGGGAAAGCCCAGATAGGTCGAAAGACCTAGGTAAACATGAGAGACTAGACTCTTCTAGGTTGGAAAACTTAGGAAAAAATGAGAGGCCATGTGGAAAAGGGTGAGATGTGAGCTTAACATGCGTGAATGCTAGGATGAAAACCCAAAAGGGCTCCTAGGTAAAATGACAGAAATTGGAAATGGAACTTGAACATAGTCTGGCCATTGTTGGCGGTTTCTTCATCAACATCTCTTAGATTTACTTCGGTGGTTTCTTCGGATTAGTAAGCTAGTATAGCACTTATCATTCTACTTACCCTTTTTTACACCTTTTCTCTTATGTATTTTTGGTGGATATGTTACTTTAGCATCTTCGGGGAGAGTTAGAGTTGTGTGATTCTTACAATCTTTGGGGGGAACTAGGGTAGCTTAGGAATACATTGAATGTGTGGTTAACTTCACTTTGCATGCTACATTCCTCTTGGATCTTTTATCGTTCTTGTTCACTCGAGGACGAGTAAAGGTTTAAGCGTGGGAGGATTTATGTGCACCTTTATGCATGCATTAACCGATGCATTTGACACATTTATTAACTTACTTTGTTTGGTTGATTGCTTGTTTTAGTTAGGTTTACATAACAAAGGGTTTAGATGACCATTATTGATTTTCTTGTCTAAATTCTGAGTTTTGTAGAATCAATTGAAGCTAATGGACACTTTGTATTCACGGGCACCTAGATATTCCTTTGTGATCTTATTAGTAGGTTGCTCGTGAGTAATTTTCATCATGTTTTTGTAGAAGGTCATCCACAAGAGTGGTAGAAGATATTTGAAGGTCATTCCCAAGAATGGTAGAAGATATCGAAGGTCATTCGCAAGGATGGTAGTAGATTGAACGTCACGGACTCCAAAGCATGGTAGTAGATGGAATTGAGTCAGGTAAGGTGGATTTGAAGTTCAAGAAGGCCAAGAAAGAAGCGGGAGAATTATAGTCGGAGAGTTACAAGGGTTTCTGGGAACGATCCGAGAAGAATCCATATTTTTGAGTGGCACCATTGGATTTTTCTTCTTGAACACTATAAAATAGAAAACAAAAAATCTCAAATCGGATCAGTGGTTCATCTGTAGCGGCACAAAAAAATTAGCCGGCCAACTGACCGGCATGGTACATGCACAAGCCAAGACATCCGTTTAGATCTATGTAAAGTGGCTTGCATAGCCCATGCAAAGGTTGTTACATTGAATGTGTACGTCTTTGCGGTCTGTTCCACGAGGGGTCCAAAAACACTCCAAAATGGCTAAGTATAGGAATAGGCCGCTCTGTTTTACACGGCCTATGCTGTTTCAAGTCCCAAAAGTTAAGACAGTCACACAAGGTGTGAGAAATAGCACGATCCACACCGATTTTTTGAGCAAAAAGTCCTTCCATCCAACGGGCTGCGCTAAACGACACTGGGCACAAAAATTAAAAGTTCTAGAGCATGCACCAACCCACGGTCCATGTCGGTCAGTACAGCTCGCATTTGATGAGGTTGCACAGACCCTGTCAGTCCCTACTTCTAGTGGTGCACGAGATTGCATGGTCTGTGTCAGTTTGTGTGGGCTAACCTACACGAGGTGTCACAGACCTTGTCGTGGTGCACGGGCCTTTTTACACGAGCTTGCATGTCGTTTGCCACTGGTCATGCAAATTTTGGCTACTAGGGCTTTTTGGCCAGTTTTGGGCCTTTTCAAGGCTCAATTCCCTACTACTATATATATGGACCTTAGTCTACTAGGGTTTAAGTTAATACCCATTTTTCATCTTCAAGAGTAGGCTAGAGAGAGAGAAAAACTCTTCCTTCTCTCTAGGGTCTTTTTCTTTCTTCTCTTTATTTTTCTTTTACCCAAAATTGTTGAATCCAATGAAATACTTAGGTTCAATTCTTAGGGAGTAGTTAATTAACTTGGGGATCATATTTGTATTCATGTATTAATGCTTATTTTGTGAGATTTCTTAGATCTACCTATTTATATGTGTTTTGTGATCATTATTTTGGCTTGTTCTTCATATTCTTGTGAATTGCATGATTGTCACACTCAGTTAGCACACATCGTAGTCTACTTTTATGTTGATGCACTATTGATACCCTCTGGGAAGGAAACCTAGATGCACTTGGGTTAACGACGAGTCCGGATCCACGTGGGTATGTGCACGTACGTTGTCGAGTTAACATTACGATCGATCTTGTACTAGTAAGCTAGCGAGTTGGCCTGAAGGGTTATTAGTAGAGATACCTGTGTGATCCTAGGATTACATGGGATTACTTTTATGATCCTAGAGCCATCGATAAGATGCCTACCTCATTTGCCTCTTTAGTCCTAGGAGTAGAGCTTTTATAGCGTTCTACCCGGGACTTAATTGCATGGGGGATAATTAGACCTGCGCAATGATTCATATCCATTGTTGCACTCCCCTAGTTACGGAGGCGAGACTGATGGATGATTTTATAAGCGCACCCATAGGTGATATATAAAGGGAAGTTTTGACCATCATCTGCACTACGTGTCAAAAATACTAAAATAGGTTCATAGTTCTTACACGTGGTGAAATAAAGGATCGAAATGACATTAATAATGTTATGCAAATATTCCCCAAGTGCTAGTTTATATAGTTTATTCTCGTGATCAAATTGCATGTTAGTAGTTTTAGTTTTTGGAAGAAAAAAAACCAATGTTTGCTTTACCAGCACTGATTATTCCTAACACGTGATTTGATTGACGACCCGATCAAGGTTGTGTGTAGTTGATTATGAGATTCCTAACATCTCTGTGGACGACCCCAGTACTTGCCACTACCTACCAGTTTTAGTAGTATAGTAGTAGGAACAGGACCAGCAATACAAATTTCATCTTTGACCTCGCTTAGTCTCCTCTCGGTTTAGTAGAGTGGATCTCTCGTGATTGATTAAGCGAAGCCGGGATGGGGTGGATCAAAACACATGCTTCTAGGTGCGGATCAAAACACATGCTTCTAGGTACTAATCAATTCCCCCACACTTAAACCCTTACTCATCTTTGAGTAAACAAGAACAAGCAAATATCGAAGCGGAACATTTCATACAAATAATTCCCCAAGACATTCAACAATTATTCTTAGACTACTCTAGTTCCCCCAAAGATGCAAGAATAGGAGCCGGTGCATGTACCGCAAAGTATTTTCCCAAAGGATTTGCACATCTCAGTTGGGGTATTGAGAAATTTCCCCATGGAAAAGAACTCACATGAATAGGAGCCGGTGCATGTACCACAAATCTGGGTGGACTATTTCGGTATTCTTTCCCAAATGGTTCCTCTCCACTCCTGCCAAGTTCAACCAAAAGCTGCTTAACGAGAATGGAAGTCCTTGTCTGTGTATCTTTGCAACTTCCTTCCCGTACTTCCACCCAAATTCCCGGGCAACGTCCCTATAGGTCATTGATACTCCTTGTTTTCCAAATGGAATGTGATGGTTCTCCTCCCTTCACTATCTTATATTTGCTCCAAGGTCACCAATAACTCCAAAGTCCACCTAGCGTACGTCTTGGAATGCATCTCTAGGAATCCCTCTTAGTCTATCCGTCCTAGCAAGTAGGTTAAAGGCTTGAGTAGGCCTAGTTCTACCAACGTCTCCTTGCACACATACTTGGTCTCCAAGATGATCCTCCTTGGCTTATTGAGGTACTTCCATTTCCGGGTTGCACTCTCAGAAATGTTGGTCAACCCAATGAACTCATCAAGAACAATGGCGGGGTGGGAGGAATGGGGGTTGTCTTCTCTTTTCTCTCATATTTAGTTGACTCCTTCCCTTTATCACCTCAAGAAGTTGTTCCTTTCTTCTGCCTACTCCTTTTAGGACCCATTCAACCACAACAAGAGAAAGGTGGTAATGACAAGAATACACAAGCATATTCATTAAAATTCAATTAGAAAGAGTCATTCTTCCTAAGCACCCAACACATAGAAAATCATGTCATTTCAAAACAAGGATCATAATTTTTCCCCACACTTATTTTGATACAAAACCATGCATATAACCCACATACTCCCATAAAACATCAAAGTTTTATAATTTCATACTTCCCACATACAGCACAATCATGCTAACAAAAGAAAGTAAACTCAAGGTTCAAAGAGTTGCCCAAAATTGGGGGCTAGGAGATAAGATCACACACAAGATTAAGCAAAGAGTGCTCTTCCTTGAGAGAAAATGGCCGATTTTCAAATTTCTCAATTTGTGAAGTAAGGGTGGATGTTTTTGAAGAACTTGAAGTGGGTTATATAATCTTTATAGATGGGAGAAGATACTTTGAATTCAGATTTAGAGAATCAATGATCTTCAAAAAGTGGGTTGTTTAGGAGAAAGACAAAAAGGAGGTAGTACTGGTTTGGGCAAAAACAGAAATTTTTGGAGTTAAAGCTTCAATGAATTCATGCTCTAAGAAGGTTTTAATGTTAGGTGTAGTACCAATGACACTAACAAAATTGGGGAAGAAGAAATCTGTGGGATTAATGGGGGGAAAAGTGCTTGTTTTGGCAAAATAATTATTTCTAACAAAATTCTGCAAATATGCCCAACTGGAGATTGTTTTTACCGGCACGAAGCATGGAATGACCGTGCCATTTGAAGACCTCGTGCCTTCTTCACACACGAGCCTTACACCGCCCGTGCCCCCTGCACCTTCATTTTTCCAAAAAATTTCCAATCAATCCTATTTTCATATAACCACAACCACAAGACTTGATCTTAAAGTCAACAATCAATCATAATTCTCAACAAAATCCTTTTTCCACACAATCACAAAAAAATCAACACCAAAAACATCAAACCAAAACAAGGAAAGACACTGTATATTTATTGTCGTCCTCACGACATATTCTTCATGCATTATAATTAAAACAAATCTTCCCTTGGGTCTCCGGAGTCGCCATCCACAACTCCACCCACGATGATATCTTTGTGGAGAGGCCTCCACAAAGTGTCACCCCTATCTTCATGTTCTTTGTACACAATAGAGAGTTTATGCTCATCCTTAGCTAATGTTGACTCCTTAGCCATTTCCTTGAGTTTAGGAGGTGGCCTAGGAGGTATTAGGTTCTTGACACTCTCCACCAGCTGCTGCAATTTAGTAAGCATAGAAAAGCAATCTATAATAGAAAGATCATCACTAAACTCATGTATGACGTAGGTGTCACCAACACCATCATCACACTCAAGGCTGAAAGCATTCTTTTTCTCATCAAGGCACTCATCATTATCAATCATGCAAGAATCATCATATAAGGTATGTCATTGCTTGCAAGAGAAGAGTAGATGGTTCATTTTTAGACTTGTAAATTTAAAAACCAACATTGTCAATGTTATCCTAGGGTTATTGTTCCCAAATGGACATCTATTTTGGTCCTTAATATTTTTAAGAATGGTCGCCCCAATAAAATTGGGGGTGCACTCCCATCGTGCACTACATCAAGGATATAAAAGTCCATTAGGAATATTAGATTACCCACCCTAACCATAACATTTCTAACTATACCCCTAGGACTAGCTTGGGAGTGATTGACTAGCTGGACAATCACCCTAGTATCCCTAAGTTCACCTATGTCAAGATTCTCATATAGGCTTGGTGTGCACCTAGAAGCATGTGTTTCCTAATGTATTTAGCACATCCTTTTGTAGCTTTTGTATGGTAGATTGATAGATTTATGTGAGTTTACATTATAAGAGTTTAGATGGACATTGTTGGTTTTCTTATCTAAATCCCTCATTTTGTAGATTATTTAGATCTAATGGGTTTTATGTCCTTACGAGCATATAGATTATATTTTGTGATCTTATTTGTAGATTGCTCATAAGAACTTCAGAGTAGTTTGGTGAATGCCATTCGTGAGAATGGTTGTAGATTGTAGAAGGTCATTCACAAGGATGGTATGAGACTAAATGCCACAAGTCAAAATATAGTAGAAGATGGAAGGGTTGAAGAAGGAAGACAAAGAAGTGGGTGAATTGTAATTTGAGAGTTGTACAGAGTTCTAAGAACAAACCGAGAAGTATTAGTGTTCAAGGATGGTGCCATTTGATTCATCTTCTAGCATGCTATATGGGAGGTCATCGCCGTACCTCTCAAAGACACTATTTTTAAGCCCAATATGCTTACTAAATACAACTAAGTAGATAGTTGGCAAGTCGGGGTCGTCCACAAAGAAGA
>JAULKM010040875.1:0-13185 GCA_032355605.1 Rubia tinctorum
CGCCCGCCGCCGAGGACGGGGTGATTCCGGAATATTTTCCGGCCATCTTTTTTGCTGGTGGGGTTGAAAACTCTCGCCTTCAAGGTTTTGATGTTGTTTCCTCATCGGCCAAAAATTGTAGTTCATCCGGCAGGGGGGGATAAAGAGACTCCGATTAGTTATCCGACGCTGCCACTAGGTTTTTGTTGTAAGTGGGTCACTTCAAGGGAGAGGGTTTGGGGGGAGCTGAATATTCAGAGGGATAAGGAGGGTCGATGCTTCATCTAAGATTCAATTTTAACCTCCATGCTTGAGATCCCCCAGTCAATTCCCTTAGAAATTTCCTGTCTGTTATCTACCCTCCCGTCGGTGGTTAGGGTTCTGAGAACTTGAGATTGGAGGTCCCCTGAGATGACAAAACCCCCAAGAAGCCTAGGTTCAGGAGGTGCGCTATTTATGAGCGCCATTTTAGGTTCATGCTTTGTTTTCCCCTCCCCCTTATCCTTTCTCCTCTTCTCGAGGAGCAATCAATTTGGCCCAACTTCATTCGAACGTTATACTCTATGTTATGGCGTTCATGACCTAACGTGAAAACCTAGGAATTACCCCTAGCTACGAACTCTTTAGGTCCCTTTAATACCTTTCTCGTAACAAGGACGTAGTGCACAATAATGCGGAGATCAAGGGGATCATAACTCTTGGTAATAGGTTCTCGGATCACCCGATTAAAATTTTGTCAAACTGGCGGGACTGGCACAAGCTTTCGATTTACACTTTTGATAGTGAGGCCAAGTGATACTCTGCCCTGAGGTGGAATTTGAAACCCTAATTCGAGAATATTTCTTTCTATTCCGCTCTGGAATGGATAGTCGTGGATAGGGTTAAGTTTCGAGGTGAATCCCTAGACATTGCTGCCTATGGGAAAATCGTGGCTGGTTACTCCTGCCCGTCAGAGGTTTACAAAAAATGGGTTTACGGCCAGGATCCTATTTTGACTAAGCCTCTCTCCTTTTATCTCCTCTGCTGAGAAGAAAAATAGGAATAAGAAAGAGGGCAAAAGCAACAATACCAAGAAGGAAAAAATATAGGCCCTTCGACTTTTGAGGAGGGGGCTTCAAAAAGGCTAAAAAAAGTCAAGCTTTCTGGTTTATCGAAGCCCTTAGATCCTGTCTCGGAGACTGAGACCGTTGTGGCTGAAGATCAGGGGTCCACTGAGGTCATGGAGGCATGTTCTAAAGGTTTCCCCCATTGGACGAGGATGTTTGCCACCTTAGTTTTCTTTCGGGGATTTCTTGGTGAAGGCACATCTGGTGACTCTGAGTTTCTGGGGGTGGTAGCAACTGTGGGGGCCCTCGACTCTATCTTTCGAGATTTCGTGGCAAAGACAGGTCTGGCCAAGAATTCCACAGCCAATTATGCCGTGGCATTGGAGCTTTGGTAGAAGCTAGAGAATGCTACCTCCGAGTATGAGAAGGTGCTGAAGGAGTTTAGAGAGAAACTGGGGAAATTAGAGGAGCTTAAGAAGAAACTGCTAGAGTCTGAGAAGTCCATTATGACTTTTTCCAGTGAGAATACCCGGCTGAAGGGTCTTTGTTCCGCTGAGCAGCATGCATCACTTCTCGAGGCTTACTCCAACAATCTAGCAAAGACCCAAGGGTTCTGGGACTTTTTCTCTTCCCTGTCTAGGACTTGCATGAGGCTTGCTAAGAACGCCCTCGCCACCTCTCTGAGAAAGTACCTCCCGGCCGAGTATGCTTAAATGCTGAAGGTTAAAAAAATGGCATCCGGTCCTCCCATCTAGACCATCATTGGTGGAAGTCCATTCAAAATGGTGGTATCAAGCTTTTAGTGCTCGAACACTTCAAGGCCTATGACAGGTTTTTCACTGCGGAGGAGAGCCGTGATCTCAACATGGATGAAGACGGGAATGGAGAGAGCAAAAACCTCTGACTCAGCCGAAGACCAGGCGTAGGCCCTCTACTTAGAGCATCCCCAAACGGATCAGTCAGAGTGTAGCGTAGGAGGAAATGTATGAATTTTCTAAGCAGTTGGTCTAGATATATTTGTACCCATACGTTTCGAGTCTATTATTAATGGAATTCTCTTTCTTACTTGTGTGTTTTCACTTACTTGTGTGTTTATCTTTGGTTTCTTATTGTCCCTCTTCTCTCAAAGGAGGCCCATCTTTGACTTTTTCTTTCAAGTGATGAATAATTGGTTTCATTAAGTTGAAGAGTGGGCATGGGATCATCGAATAGCCACTGGGAAGTATTGGTGTCGATCCCTCCACCTTGACGAGGAACTCCGAGCCGCTAAGGAAGAGTTGGCATTATGGCGGAGCGGCCAGCATGAAGATCAGGGGGTGTTCTTGGTTAGCTGAATCATCTAAGGGGAAAGTTGGCACTATGGCGAGGCGGATGGAATGATACCCAAAAGGGTTTACTCAACGAGCTATGTCATTTAATGGAGGAGATGGATCTCTTTGCCGCTGCCCGGGATGGGCTAGCCGACGACCACAAGCTTCTCCTCAACCGACACAATCAATTTCTTATCGAGATAACCATCGATGCAGGGTTTAGCTCGAATCAAGAATGTTTGAATGAGGCTAAAGCATTTAAGTCATCTGGTAGAGAATTTTCTTCGAGCAGCCATGCGACCATGGTTCACTACCATCTCAAAGCCTAGAAACATTTAGCAGACACCAAGGCTTTTAGGGAGGTTGTTCAGGAGACCACCTCCTAGGCCAATGTTTGGAAGAGGACAAGATAGGAGCTTCAAGCTTAGGTTGAAAACTTAGAAAAATTAGTTAGGCAAACCGAGTAACCGTGCTTAGTTACTTATCAAGAACGGGATTAGCTCAAAGAGGATACATAGAAGTATCCGAGCACATTCAAGGCTTATGAAGATAACGTTCAAGCCTACTTCCTTCAGATTGAAATGGTGGTGCCTAGCCTCACTGATAACCTCAAGCCTTACCTTCAGGAAACCGTGGACATCATGAAGCGTAAGGAGCTTGACAAGCACCCTAAATATGGCGTAGCTTATGATGAGGCTAAAGGATGGCTGAATCACATAATGGTTCGGAAGCAAAGGGGTTCAAGTTCTGAAGCCCATGTGAAAAATAAATCTAAGGAAAAAAGAAGAGCACAACTTCAAGCTCTCGGGGTCCGTGCTCTTCTGGACCTCCTACCAAAAGCAGCTCTATATTTTACCGCTTTGGTCCACCGATGGACCAGGAAAGAGGTTCATCCTCCGGACCCTCCACCAGCCAGCCAGCCACAATTCACAAGGGGTGTGAGCCCCAATTTCGAAAGCCCACTAGGGTCGTGCGGGATCCATACCAACTTAGAGGCCTATAAACATGACAGGTGGACCATTAAGCTCATCCCAAATGCAAGGGAAGACTGGTCCAAATGGGAAGGAACCAAATTTGATGAAGGATTTCTTGACGATAGACCCCGTCAAATCCGAGGTCATGGAGGACACCTCCATTCCTTTGATGGATCTACTCTACCCTTACGCTTTTAGTTTAGGTAGTTATCAAATGTATGCGGGGGTTCAACCCCCTTATTGTAAGCCATTTACGGCACTTCGTATGATTGGATAAAAAACGTTTAAGTCTTTTACTTTCTAAATGAGAAGTTGTATATTTTTTCTCTTAAGGACTTAGCCCCTTAGTTTTTACAAGAACGTGGAGGCCTTTTGGTTATTTATGAGGATTTGTTTTAGGCATTTTGTGCAAAGGGAATTTTGATCCCGAGTGCTAGATATGGGTTTTTTATCCGTTAGGTGTTTGCGTATTCGAAAGGGGGGTTCGACCCTTAGCATTCGTCAAGGGTTTTTGTCCCTTTTGCGCTCATGTATTCGAAAGAGATTTTGGATTTCTACGTTTGTCAAGGGTTTTTGTTCTCTGGACGCTCATACACATGAGAGAGATTTTGATCCCAAGCGTTCGACAAGAGTTTTCATCCCTTGGATGCTTACGTATTCGAAGGGGATTTTGGCCACAAGCGTTTGCCAAGGGTTTTTGTCCCTTGAATGATTATACACGTGAGGAAGATTTTGACCTCGAGCGTTTGAAAGGTTCTGAAGACCTTTTGAGTTTTTGCAGGGTTTTTATTCTTCTTTCCACTCATATGTGTAAAAGGGGATTTCAACCCCAAGTTCTTGACAGGCCGCATAGGCCTTTTGAGTTTTCATTGCTCCCGCTTCAGCTGAATGAGGGATTTACACCTCCTCGAATTATTGTGTGTTCTAGTACTTAGTAGTAGATTGGAATAATTTAAAGAAACATACTTTAATAGATAGGTAATAGAAACTGGGAAATCCCATCGACTTACAACAAGTATTTCCGTCGAAGGTTTTCCTTGGCCTATAGCTATTTTTGGGTGAGCTACTCCCTAGCCTTTCCAAATATACAGAGATTTTGGAGAGTAGTACCTCCTGAGGTTTGAGACATTCCATCTTTGGGGAATAAACTCACCTTGGGGTGTTTCCAGCACGTAGCCGCCTCCCGGGTATGCTTCGAGGACACGGTAGTGTCCTTCCATGTTTGTTTCCAGTTTGCCTTCCGGTTTCATTTTTTTTCATTTTTCCTAATTATGAGATCTCCTGGAGAGAACTGGATTTTCCGGACCCTCCGGTCATGATACTTCTTGATTTTTTCCTTTACATTAGCTTCGTGGAGGGAGGCCCTTTCTCTTTTTTCTTTGAGAAGATCTAGGTCTAATTGGCGCTGATCATCGTTGAACTCCTGATTTTCATTGCTTATAGAAAACCTTCGGAAGGTAGGAAACTTTATCTCAGAGGGATTACTGTTTCCAAACCATAGACCTGGTCATACGAAGTTTCACTCATAGAACATGATTCTGTCGTTTAGTAATACCCTGCTAGAAGGGGGTTTTTTGGCAACCAATCGAGCCCCTTGGTGACTTCCACATACTCACTCGTAGGTCTAACAGATTAAGTAGTAAGCTTAAAGGGGGAAAATTCATAGAAGAAGTGACTGCAAGTAACCCTATCGATAGAGCACATCCTCATGGATTACATACTTGGAAACTTTCAGTCTAACCTTTCTTGCTTCGATGGCTCCTTCCGGAAAGGTACCATCTTGATGGTATCTCAAGATTGGTGTAATCCACAAATTTTCTTCTTCCACTATCATTACTATTGTTTTTTTGAAACTACATTTGCTCAGCGTCTCCACCATCAACTTCCCCTGCTACTGCAAGTCTAAGTCCGACGAAGCCAACCTGCTTAAGGCATCAACTATTTGTTGAAGTCCCTCGAATTCATTAAACTGAGGAAGGTCTGTATGAACTCACGAGGATCTATATCTCCACTGTATGTATGAATCCCCTCGGGTGGTTTTACATCACTGGGCCATCGATTCGCCATGATCATTGAACTGAAAGGAGAGGCTGCGACTTGGACCAAGGGTTGAATCATCCTATCTATCTCCCTTGTGAAGGCGTCATTTGACTTTCCTTCCATTCACGGATCTCCACAATGGCTTGATTGAAAAGAGGCATCTACGCTGGAGATCTGGTACATGGGGTTCAAAATCATATATCCGGTACATGGTCCTCCCATGGTGGAGCTGTAGTATTGCTTCTATTGCCCTTGGTGATGAGGCTCATGTGGGGGGATCTCAGGTCAAGTCCATAGATGCATTTAACATTCGTAACCGGGGTAGCGCCCCGCTTGCCAGGCCATCGGGCAAGGAATCGCCTGGTTTGGCATACGAGGGGTTAAAACAGGCATCAAATATGTAAATGTCTAACCCAACCTGGGAACGTTGGTTGAGGTCGATCCTGGGCATCCATTTCCATATTTGAAAGGTAGGATGCCCTCGGGGTGGTATGTAGGTGGAATCTTAGCTGCAACGTTAGTGGCATTGAGAGTGAGGACACCACTGGCTGCTGGATTATTCTTTGGTAGAGCATCAGAGGATCTACCCAGTAACCATCAGATCGAAGAGTTTGAGCTAGTTGCGCCAGAACTTGCTGGGACAAAGGAGGTGAGCTGTTTGCGCTTTGAGCAGTTCGAGCGGCACCTGTTACCGCTCCTATATGCAAATCTGCAGAAGCCTTCATAAATTGTGGCTCATCATCTCGTTACTGATACGCCTGCCTTTGCTAGGCAGGAATTTCGAAGCCTCCCGCCCAATGCTCAACACTAACCTCCATTTGCCTAGAAGGCATGACAACCTCAATCTGAGAACCTCTAGAATTGTTGTCGTTGGGATCTGCTCTGTGATTGCCACCAGGGGTATGTTCCTGACACTCAAAGGGACCGGGAGTCCGACTGTATTTTCTTGTTGTTTCCCCCTTTTTTCCCAATAGGGAGACCACACTTGTTTAGAGGCATCTAAGGTTCTACCTTTGACTCGTTCACTTCTACGCAACATACTTTCTGTAGAAGCGAACATGATTGAATGAATTTTTAAATCTAACTAACGGTCTCACTGGGCGTGCCAACTTGATGGCCCCCAAACCCCCGCTTCTGTATCCGCCGTTCGTTTGGCTGGAATCTATAAAATTAGAAATGTCTATCAAATTATGAATGAATAGTTGAGTGTAAAATGTTACGTTTCTCCTTTATATAAGATGGTAGATAGGGTAACTCTTTTGTTTGCTTGTGCTGAGAGCACTAAACTCTTCCTTGGGTCTGCCCAATTGTTATTGCCCAAATGTTATTACATTGTGTACAAGATAGAGTAACTTGGGTAGGCTATGTTAGAAATTTGGGGCCTAGCATTAATACGCATTATCAAGAGAGTTGCATAAGTGAGAAAGAGAGAGGTGCGAAAGTGAATGTGCAGAAAAAAAGATAAAAAGTGTGAAGAGAGAGGAAATAAAGTGAAAAAGATATTGGGAATTTTTTTAATTTTGAAGGGTATATAGGTCTCATAGCATGATAAATTTTTCCTAAAATGGAAACTGTGCAGATTTGGATGGAATGGACAAAAAAGGAAAGGGCGGATTCAGATGGGACTAAGGGAGGAGTACATGTTGGGTATTTTATTTTTCATTGGAAAGGGTCTTTACTTAAACAATTCTCTCCTTTTATGGAAGAAAGGTTAATTGGATTTACATGCTTTGTATTAGTGTTTTGTATGTGTAAGGGTATGTTATGGTGATGATTATGCATTACATGCACATGGGTTGAAATGTCCTTTAATTATATGAGGGTTATATGCTCATTTTAAGTCTCTTACTAGCACATTTGATTCTCAAAACTGTAATAGGTTGTAGGTTTAATTTTACGAGAATTGGATACTTTACAAATTAATGGATTATAATCACATTTTATCCTTTTGAATCCAAATTTCTTTATTTTTGAAGTATTTGATTATTTAGTTGATTCTTTCCATGATCTAGCTGATGATTGGAGTTCTGATGCGAAGTGAATACCACATTATAGAAAATGACCACTTGCAAGAGTTGTAGAAGAAAGAAGGCAATTTCCAAAGTGGTAGAAGAAGTGAAGATAAGACAAAAAGTGAACTAATTAAGAAAAATGAAGACCCCTAGATCACGGACCGGGAAAATATGCATAGTCTACGATGGTCAGTTCATGGCCAATAATGGACATTATTATCCAGGTCGTGATTTTTAGTTTGCAGCTGAGGAGGAAATTCAACATCTAAGTCACGGACCGTGTAAATATGCATGATCCGCGACATTCAGTTTGCAACCCTAGCGAAAAAAATATATCCAAGTCGTGTATCGTGCAAATATGCACGGTCCGCGATGACGAGCTAAAAGCTAGGGTTTGACTACAACTTTAGCCTTCTTTTTCCTCTCTCGTTCCTCTTACCATTTGAATCGAGGTTCAAATTTTTGGCAAAAACCCATTTTCTACATTTCCACTCTTCTTTTATTGCATTTTTTCATGGATAATTATAGTTTTGTGATGAATTTTCATTATCTAGGCCAGATTAGTGCTTGGGAGCATTTCTAAAAATGTTAAGCTTGATATTTTGGTTTGTTCTACCTTTTCCTTATAATTATGAATTGTGTGTCTGTTTAATGTTTATGATTAATGAATGATTAATATTATTATGAAAACTAATTATGATTGTAAAATTATTAAGTGCTAGACCCAAAATGAACCCAGAAGATTTCATCTTTTTTTGGTTTGGTCATTGATTGATGTGAAGATTATGATTAGGATGATAACTAGTCATAGTAATCAATTGATTCATTAAAACAGATTTAAGGATGTGATTGAGTTCAACTTAGTTACCAGTGTGAGGTTACAGCTAGGAGTGACAACTAGTTGTGACATAATTCTCACATTCAAGGATTGAAGGGCTTGAAAGTTTCTTTATTTGTATTAAATTTAGCCCTTAGACCAAGCCCTGACTGAAGTCTAGAGGATACAAATGAGCTATCTGGTGTTCTACTACTACGGAGCTACGTTTATAATGAATCCCGATGTTTAGTGTGCTCCACGAGCTAATATTTTTTACTGGATTATGCGTAGATTGACCCCGGGGGGGGGTAAGGGTTAAGGTGTGACCAATAAAGTGCACCCTAACTATACAGAAGGAGGTGAGAGATGTTTAGGCGAGATATACTCAGGGATACAAGCTATCCACAATGTGTGATCAAGGTATTAAAGTAAAACAATAAATCTAGGATCAATTGATGGTATGAGCATGTGAACCAAATGCCCCAAAGTCTTTTTATGATCTTATCTTATGAATTTTGAGCATGATAGTATAGCCCTTGTTACTTAATTTTCACAGTTGTTAGTTTAAGGATTTTCACACCCCTTACAACACACTCTAGGTGATGATAGTATGTGAGTTTTCATACTAAGTAAGCACTCGATATGACCACATTTTTCTGTGGACGATCCCAAATTATCATTAGCTACTCCATAGTAGTTATCCGCATTAGAGCATAAATATTATCTTTGATTGGTGCATTAAAAATAGACAACTTTTATGCATGTCATAAGATGAAAATGGATCAATTTGAAATCATCGGCAAGAATCTTAGAAAATACCCGATTACATGCCATTAGTCAAATCATTGATCGTGTTAGCTTTTGAACATGCTTCTAATAATGGTGTTGTGTGAGCACTATTCCCTTGTAAGGATTGTAGGAATGATGTGTTTTTGGAGAGGAAAAATTTGCAGGAACATTTCGTCATGAAAGGGCTTCAAACTAGTTACACTTGTTGGGTATGGCATGAGGAGATTGACATGACTAGGATTGAATTGGATAAAATTAATGTAGATGATGAATTAGACGGAAATATGGCTTTGATGAAATGATGGATGAATTTTCTAAAGAATTTGATGGTAAACCAGAGGTCCTACAAGTCTGGCATAATGATAAGAAGATGCCATTGTACAAGGGTTCAAAACTTTTGTTTTTGAGTGCCACTTTGCGAATGATGAATTTGAATACCATATTTGGGTAGGCTAATAAAGGGATAACACATACCCTTGACTTGGTTAGAGAATTGCTTCCTGAAGGTAATCTTATGGCCAATAGATTGTATGTTGCACAAAATATTCTTTGTCCAATGAGAATGGATCTACAAAAAAATGCATGCATGTCCAAACGATTGTAAGATGTAAGGGGAGAAATATTAGGACCTAAAAATATGTAGAGTATTTGGTAAGTCTTGGTACAAGATTAAGAGGGGTGAGATTGTGGTTGGTGTGGAAGTTGTGTTGAATTTGAAGAAAAATACACAGGCTAAAGTATTGTGGTATCTCGCTATCATTTCTTGGATGAAGAAGTTATCGCATGCAAATAAAATGCAATTTTGTTACATTGACATGCAAAAAGTGCTAGACTGGTGGATGAAGTGATAAGACATAGTATATTAGATAGGGAGCAATGGAAGAAACTCGATGCCCTTTACCACGAGTTTGGCTCAAAACCCAACATTTGAGGTTATGCTTATCCACTGATGGAATCAATCCATTTGGTAATATGAGCAACACCCACAGTTCTTTCCTTGTTATGTTGGTGATCTACAATTTTCCTTCGTAATTAACTATGAAACGAAACTATGTGTTATTTTATATCCATAATGATTACAGGGTTGAAGCAATGGAATAATGATATAGATGTGTACCTTGCTCCTCCAGTGGAAAATTTGTCGACTATGTTCATTGTAGATGTCTGCGCATACAATGACAGTGTACTAGTGTGGAATAATTTTTCACATTAAAAGACTTGTTGTTTGCACTATAAATAATTTTCCAGTATATGAGAATTTGTTTGTATACTCAGTCAAGGAACTTTGTGTGTCTAGTGTGTGAGCACATACTTCATTTTTGTTAATTAAATCACGGTTGTAAAACTGTCTATCAAGGCCACATGAGGTTTCTTCCTGAGGGGCACCCATGAAGATCGACAAAAAAATGGTTTAATAGGGAAATAGAGAAAAGAGGACCACCTTTACCATTAAGTGTTATACATGTTTTTGAAATATTCAAGGATTTGTTCAATTCTTTGGAAAAAGGAGGCGAAAAGCTGCTTGAGACGGAAGTTGGAAGAAATGCTTTGTTTGTTTTAGATTCTCTTATTGGAAATAGTTAGACATCAGACATTTTCTTGAAGTAATGAACATTGAGAAGAACATGTGTGATTTTTCTATTAGGACATTATTAAATACTCTTGGGAAAATGAGAGATGGGCTGAAGTTGCGCATTGACATGGTTGAAATGGGAATTGAGAAGAATTTTGGCCCTTTGGCAAGTGGTGATGATTGATTTCTCCCCCATGCTTTATGTTCCACATCTCAACTAGAGAAGAAATAATACCGTGATACCCTTAGTAGTGTGAAGATGCCGGAGGTTTATTCGTCCAACATTTGTGCTTGTGTGAGAAGAACATGTGTGATTTTTCTATTGGGAAATTATTAAATACTCTTGGAAAAATGAGAGATGGGCTGAAGTTGCACATTGACATGGTTGAAATGGGAATTGAGAAGAATTTTGGCCTTTTGGCAAGTGGTGATGATTGATTTCTCCCCCATGCTTTTATATTCCACATCTCAACTAGAGAAGAAATAATACTGTGATACCCTTAGTAGTGTGAAGGTGCCGGAGGTTTATTCATCCAACATTTGTGCTTGTGTATCTCTCACGGAGCTGAAGTTGGTTGGTTTGGAGTCACATCATTGCCACAACCCGATGTAAGAATTGAATTCATTGTCATTAGGTCATCATTTTCATTCCATGTTAGACTGTGTACTAAAAAGCTTTGTTTTTTCTTTAAGTCTATATGTTGCAAACATATTAGTATTGCCAAGTAGGACAAGTTGCAAGTAATGACTGTTGAAGTTTTGTGTCAAATAGAGATGTATTTCTTCTCTGATTGTATTACATGATGGTCAATTTTATCATTCATTTGGTGAGGGAAATCACGCTATGTGGTCCCATAATATTGAGATGGATGTAGCCATTCGAGAGGTACATACAATCTTTTAAGCATTTAATAAAGAACCGGTACAGGCCTAATTCAAGTATTGTTCAGTGTTATTTAATAGAGGAGGTGATTGAGTTTACATTGATTATTTCAAGGAGGTTGATTCTATAGGCATTCCAAAATCTATACATGATAGTAAGTTATAAAACCAATGAGCTAGACAGGGTAAACTATTTAGCCCTAACGCGGAAGATTTATGTACTGTGCATTTTTACGTTCTTTGTAACCATGAGGATGTTGTCACATACATCTAACAATACACGTGACAAGGTTTACGTAAGGGTAGTCATCCTGAACAAACCATCTCACCCTATAGTATAAATTTTTCAGAGAACCATCTATGTTCTCTGGATTACACATCACCGGGGCTTGTGAAAAGACATCCAAACAAATCATTAATTTTCCACACATTAAGGTCAATGGCATACCCCCCCTATCTTTGTTGTGTAACGCCCATCCTGTCCCTAATATAAATTACTATAAAATTGACAAATCTCATTAAAGTTAGAGGTTTTTAGCATCACTTAATGCATTATAATGAGTTTGGACTTCAAGGGATACAAACCTTACCCTATTGAAAATCAGTTGTTGGTGAATACATGATTCCTCCACGAAGAGAAGGTTTGAAATTGGGGGACAATGTGGTTCTGGCTGCAGAAAAATAAATTAGGGATTTGTGGATTCGTATTTTTTTATTTGCGATTTGGGGATTTACCATATATACCGAACCAACCTTTTTGGTCCCCAGTTTTAATATGAACGAAATAGGTTTCGAATTCAGAATTTAAAAAAATCCCAAAATTAAGCCTCATTTGTTCTCCAAAAATGAAAGCAAAACTGCCCCGAGCTCGGAACCATTAGTTCCAAAATCGAACTAAACTGTATTTGGACCCGAAGGTGTTCCGAATTAGGAAAACCTTCGGATTTTTTTTTTGTAAATGCAAGATGCAGTTCTGATTTCTCTTCAACCTTGGGTGAAATGGAAAAACAGTTCGTCTAGGACGAATTCAAGACAAACACCCAGTTCAATCTACTTGTATAATCTTTTCACCTTGACGAAACTAACATTTAGCATTAAACAAAGATTACACACTTAATATTCGACTTCAAGAAACACTAAACATTTACAGTATCAAACTCAAAACAAAATTTCTAGAGTACAAAATGCAATTGAAATCCAAATAAAAAAAACAAAGGTATGTCTTAAACTTTTTTTTTGATTAAAACTCACCAAAGGTGAGGGGGTATTTTATTAGCTTCCCCAAAGCTTGAAAAAATGGCATATTCAAGTTTGTAATACAACGTGGAACTCTCGGATATATCTCAAAGCATATACAATCTATGTGAAACATTCAATCCCTTTACCTCCGCCCCACACTTCAGTAAAGAGAAAGCCTAACCAAATTGACGAGGTATAAAACGGTCTCCCACTTTTTTGCCTCCACCCCCTGTGTGAACAAAAAGATGTGGCCTTCCGTTTTAGACCCTTTGCATATTACTCCCCCTGAAGCAATATACTTCCGGATTTTGATATAACTGATGCTGAGTTGTATGGATTGAACTCATCGATACACTCGGACTCCATTAAATCTCCAAATGCTGCTTGCTTTCTTTTGCTGCAGCACCAGAACACTGCAGTCTCCTTGTGAAGATCAGTCCAATCCGGCTTGAACCTGTCATTGAAGAAGAAGAAAGCACGGTATCTGGTGTAGAAATTTTCATCTAGCTCTAACATATGGAAAT
>JAULKM010040886.1:0-13185 GCA_032355605.1 Rubia tinctorum
TTCTTGAGCTTATGGATGTTAAAGATCTGACCTTGGCTCATGTTAAATCTCATTTACAGGTACAATAAGGGACCACTTATTTTGTTTTTGTTT
Source organism: Rubia tinctorum (assembly GCA_032355605.1). Classification (NCBI taxonomy): domain Eukaryota; kingdom Viridiplantae; phylum Streptophyta; class Magnoliopsida; order Gentianales; family Rubiaceae; genus Rubia; species Rubia tinctorum. The sequence goes on from JAULKM010040886.1 coordinate 94, forward strand.
TTTTTTGAATCCATTAGTAATCTGTGTTTTTCCGAAGATTAAACAGTGAAATCTGGTCATAATTAGTTTCATAATATGCATTTCAAATTCCAAAGCTTAGGGGAAAAAATCGTTTTGACACTACTAGATCTGATGCTGCTTTTTGCTTGGAAGAACGAACCCTCCAATCCATGTTTTTGAGAAAAGAAAAGGGAGAAATTCAGGTAAGACAAAGGCCGAGGTAAATAAAGAAGATGACAAGTTTAGAACAGTGTATCATTATTACACTAGTTTTGAAAATTCTCACTTTTTACAGAAGACAGTTGCAATTTAGAAAGTACAGAACGCTATCATATCTCAATGATGGCATATTTCCCCTCTATTTTTTTCTCTCTTTATTTAACTTCTAACCGCGGTTAATTCCATGCAGTATTCCCATGGACATTTACATGCATGTATTGTATGTACATAAATACGTACAATGTACATTGGATGCTCAGTATTTGTACAACGTAGAATTTAGCTTCTGAAATTTAACTTCTTTTGGTGTTTGTGCAGATGTACAGAACGGTCAAGACAACTGACAGAGCTGCAGCTTCTTCAGGTATATCTATTTTGTAATTATTTGATTAATCTATAAAATGATATTGTTAGCTAGATTGATTGGTCACTAATTAGAATTAATATGATTTCGTTTAGGACAATCGGATGTTTACGAGAACGGGTCGTCTGGGGATAACTCGGAGGATTTAATGTTTGGAGCTCAGAACTCGAGAAAGCCTGAATTGCCGGTGCAGCAAGACAAAGATTTCCATGCCCTTTGGAGCAATTCCTCAAGGTATTACTATATTATGCATAAGATCCATCTTTAATCACACGTTGTTACTTGTTATTGACAAGGAATGCATGGAAATCATTAATCTTGAAGTGCCGATTGGGAAAATGATGAACGAGGGCTATTGAAACAGGATTTGGAAGGTCTATATGTTACTTTCTCCGTCCTAGAATAAGCGTTCAGAATTTTAATAACGTTGCTTTTATAATAGAAACGAACCATTACATTTATTTATTTTAGAAAAATTGTGGCATTCCTCTTGGGTTATGTTTACATTATGGTTCTCATAAAGCGATTTCAAAGATTTGTTTGTTTTTGCTTAAAGGCGTTTCTTTCTCTCCTCATGTGTACACTTCTTTTTTTCTCCATTCTTAGCATATAGAACATATTCTTAGAAGATACTAACAAAAAGAAGAAGAAGATAGAGGAAATCAAATAAGCCCACTTCTCTATGTTCTGTCTCTAGACAAACATCAAGAATAGTATTTAGAGTGGGTTTTTGAAGTTAGGGAAACCAATCATATTAGTGAGGAAATTAGGCATTAAAAACCATGTTATCAATTGACAAAATCAACATGAAAAATGTGAATATCTCTTTCATCTTGATCTTGTGGGGTATTTTAAACTCATAGGAAGAGAAATCTTGTTGCCAAAGATTTGGGCCTTCTTGAAGTTTGTTTCATTAAGCATAATAGTTGGGATTTCACATGGGCTCAACTTTTTATCTACCATTTATTTGTAAGTGAGAGGAAAGAAAGATGGAAGGTATAAATATGCAAAAGAGAGAATTCTTTTTTATCACTTTGCTTTCTTTCCTTCTTTTTTTCCCCTTTCTGCATGGCTAGCTTCCACTCATGCTAGCAAATAATTTAATTAATACATTGATTTGTTTTGTAGCAGAGAAGCTTGGTTGCATGGGAAAACGAGGGATTCTCTGGGGAACATGCCCTCTCTTGAGGTACTTACAAGCAACTCTTAAGTTATTTTTCAGTGAGTATTTTCTATGATGTTTTATGCTTAATGTTAATATGGTATCAGAGTCCGAGTCACATAATACAATAATATGGTATCAGAGCCCGAGTCAGAGAATTATGCATTTTTCCACTCTCGATTTTATCCTTATTTATAGTTGTCTTAATTGGAAGTATATATTTATGTATGAGATGGAAAATATGCAAAATTATAGATCGAGTTGGTAATTACATGCATGGCAATTTGGAGTAATGCATATGGAAAGTGGAGTTGTCTTGCATCATATGCATTAAAAAATAAAGTAGAATGTTGAGAATGAAAAGAAATTCTTTGCTTTTGTAAAGTGTTGCAGGTCATTTGCTGTAATCTAAGGTCAAGAACTAGAATAATAGAAACCGCATCCTTTTAGTACCTTTAGTCAAAGGTTGGTAGATTTATACATAGCTGGAGAACTAAAGTTAGATTTACTTGGTTAAACCCTTTTTAGCATTACTTAGCCATGTAAGTTTGTTCTATGATGGTTAGATTAGCCGATAATTGTAATCGACATACCCGTTAATACATGTCATTAGCAGATAATGAGCGTGTAATGTGTAACGTGGTAGTGTAAATAAGACCCGGACTCAGACCCGACCGATAAGTTAACATGACATTGAGTTAGGGACAAGAAGGGGGTCAAACACACTTCAAAAGGCTACAACAAGAATGCAGGAGTAGTAATAAATACACAGTGAATAATTGCATAGAAATGAGACAATTGCATTTTGAGAAAGAGGGGAAGACAACAGGCTTTTTAGATGGTTTCTTGTTGCAGTATCACTACCTGTTGTCTTGTTGAGAAAATATTCCCCAAATAACATTATTCTTCTGCCTTAGCTATAGCTAGTCAACATACCATAAGATCATGTCCTTTTGATACTCCCACACACAAAAACACACTTCTTTCATGCATTTACACACATGATACCCATTTCTTGCCAAAAATTATGCTTCTTCTAATCAAAATGACCAACAAAATGCATGAAATTGATTAGGGATGCATGTATTATTGATATATACAGAGATACAAAATACCTAATTGAATTATCGAAAACTATTCCAACCCGACTAAGGTAACATAGAATTTTAATCAAACTCATTTGCGTGACGATTTGGCAGAGGAAGGAGGAGGATGGGGAAATGGAACCAAAGGGGTCAAGATCAAGCTATGACAGAGTCTCAGAGGTTAGCTCATCAAGCATATCAGAGTCAAGAAGCCCCAAAAAGAGGCCAAATCTGGAGTTCACTCTAATGTTATGAAAGAAAAAAAGAGAAAAGAAAAGGAAAAAGAGAAAAAAAAAAAAGTAGTTCTACTCATTTTGAAATCATTAAAACATCTCTGACCAAAAGGGGGAGCTGGTGAAAAGATGGAGAATCTGGTGCCCACAAATTTCAGAGAGATTAATGTTTTGAGTTAAAATTAATTAATGGATGGAGGAAAAGATGGGAAAAGATGAAGAAAAGCAAAGGGGAAAAAGAGGTCTAAAGAAAGACAAGGAGACAAGAAAGACAGAAAGCAGCAAAAGGAGGAGTATAGTAAGAAGGGTTGAAAAAGCATTGTCCTAATTAATTTCCTCCCTCAAATCCGAATTTATTTCCATTCTGTTAATTAGTATAAGTATTAGTATTAGTATTAATATTAGTATTAGTATTAGTATTAATATTAGTATTAGTATTAGTATTAGTATTAGTATTAGTATTAGTATTAATATTAGTATTAGTATTAGTATTAATATTAGTATTAGTATTAGTATAAGTATAATGACTTTGCTTTGTGAGATAAAATCTCACCATATTGTAGTGCTTATTTTCCTATGTAAATATGATATATGATTAGTCCATATTCATTTCATCTGAGGTTGTGCACTTTCGTTTATGTTGTTTCTATCTTGATTTTTAATAGAATTAACCATATTCAACGAACGTAATTTCTAATTGAATTAAATTGAGTTAAAATGAAAGTAATTGAAGTGGAATAAAATATAGTAATAAATTTAATTTTATATTTTTGAATTTTTACTGAATTGTATTAAAATGCATATAAAAAAGTAGCATAAATCTAATGCATCACTCATACTTGTTTAGCTCGACTGAAATAGTCAACTTATTTAGGGACCTTTCTTTCAACTATTTCGAGAGGGAAAGGGCATCTTATTTACAAATGAAATGGACATTTTATAAAGATATGGCAAAAGTAAATTTAACCACTCCTTGTCTTTTACTAGGAGATAGCATTTGGTTAATTTTTTATATTCACTCATCTACAAATAGTCTAGTAATCTTTTTAGACTAGCATTTACGAGTATGTTTTTAGGACTTTCATATTTAATAAGAATGTTTTTTTATGATTTTGTATAAAAATATATCAATAGCGGTGTGTTTAATAGGGTAAAAATTTAAAATAATGTTGCTTCGTCGCTGGTAAATGAAGAAGGCAGAGTGATGGATTGATTTTTATTTTTCCTCATTTTATATTCAAAACCATTACTTTACCTATGGTTAATAAGGCCATAAACATTGATCTATCATTTTTATCAAAAATATTTTATTTTTTTAAAAGAACTTAAATATAAAATCTCTATAAATATATATATTTTTTAAAAACATAAAAGATTTTAAGCCTCTTTGAAGAGCCTTTATTATACAGTTAATGTAGCATCACTACTACAAAAACAGGTATATAGGCACCGGTATTTATTGTTGGCAGGGTAATAACGGTGCTATAGATAACATATGCACCGGTAAGGGGATAGTAAACCAAAATACAGTGCCTATGAATAAATCCAGCACCAGTTCTCAGATTACCGGTGCCAGATGTCGGTGCCTAAGAAGAAAATGTGTCTGGGTGAGTAATTTTTCAGCACTGGTATAGTGATAAATGACATATATCAGTGCTATTATCGATGTCTATGAAAAGATAAAACAATTTTGGGTCATAGTGTAATTTTCCAAGGCTGTGTAGAAGTAATCAATATTGACTTTAGAGACTCTTTCATTCACCCATATATGCCCAAATCACAAATTCACAATCGTATATTATCGAATTGCATTTTGTAATTCGACAACTCCAACTTTTTGGAAGGACCTGAGTTCAAAAGGTAAATTTTTTACTCATAGCTCAAAATTCAAATCCACTCGAACGTGAAACTACCCCATATATCCCCATTGTATTTTCCAAGTCGGTCAAGAATATTTATCAACAATCGGGCACAAGAACAATCCGCAATTCTTTCCAGTTTCCTTTTCTTACTTCTAAATAATCAACTCTAAGTTTCTCTAGAACATGTACTAGCGCTTTCCAACATTTCGCCAAAAATCTATTATTTAATATTTCTATATTTTGGAAATAATAACAAAAATCATATATTTTGGAGCAATTGATGATAGGGTAACACAATTTTGGGCCACAGTGTAATTATCCAAGATTGTGTAGAAGTAAACAATGTTGACTTTAGTTAGTTCACTCATACATACCCAAATTGCAAATTCGCAATCGTATATTATTGAATTGCATTTTGGTTTCGCTAATTTCATGATTTGACAACTCCAACTTTCTTGGAGGGACCTAAGTGCAAAAGGTAAAAATTTTACACGTAACTCCAAATTGAAATCCGCTTGAACGTGATGCTACCCTATACACTCGCATTGTATTTTCCAAGTCCGTCAAGAATATTATCAACAATCAGACACAAGAACATATCCGCAATCCTTTCTAATTTTCCTTTCTTACTTCTAAGTGATCAACTCTAATTTACTTAAGAACATGTACTAGCGCTTTCCAACATTTCTCCAAAAAAATCATTTTTTAATATTTCTATATTTTGGAAAGAATAACAAAAATCATATATTTTGGAGCAATTGATGATAGGGTAACACAATTTTGGGTCATATTGTAATTTTCCAAGATTGTGTAGAAGTAATCAATGTTGGCGTTAGAGGCACTTTCGTTCACCCATACATACCCAAATTGCAAATTTGCAGTCATATGTTATTGAATTGCATTTTAGTTTTGCCAATTTCGTGATTCGACAGCTATAACTTTCTTGGAGGAAACTGAGGGCAAAAAGTAATTTTTTTTACTCATAACGCCAAATTGAAATCCACTCGAACGTGATGCTACCCTATACACCCCCATTGTATTTTCCAAGTCCGTAACATAATATTTATCATCAATCAAGCACATGAACATATCCATAATTCTTTACGATTTTCCTTCCTTACTTCTAAGTAATCAACTCTAACTTACTTTAGAACATGTACTAGCTCTTTCCAAGGATTCACCAAAAAAATCACTTATATTCTATTTCTATATTTATGCAAGAATAACAAAATTCGTGTATTTTTTAGAAAAGGATAATGTCGTAACGAATTTTTGGGCCGTAGCGTAATTTTCTATAAATATGTAAGAGGCATATCCGGTCACCCATTGTAACCCAAAGTTTGAACACACAATCGTCTCTTATTTAATTGTGTATTGGTATTTTCAATTTTGTGATTCCCGACCTCCAATTTATGGCGGGAAAATGAATTTTCCAAAATTTCTTCAAAATTTTGGAGGGATTGATTAAAATTTTGAAATATTGGTGTTAGCACCGGTATTTGTTACCTAGGCACCAGTATTTGTACCGGTGCTAGATACTTAGAAAAAATCTCGCGGGTTTGCTCTCGGATTCCCAAAAGAAAGAAGAAAAAACCATTTAAAGCAGCCCTAAACAGCTGCTTTTCATATACATATTCATCAGTATTGTCCAATTTATACCGGTGCTAGGTACTTAGAAAAAATCTCGCGGGTTTACTCTCGGGTTCCAAAAAGAAAGAGGGAAAAAGCCATTTAAAGAAGCCCTAAGCACCTGTTTTTCATATACATATGCACCAGTATTGTCCAATCTATACCGCTGATAGGTACTAAGAAAAATATTGCGGGTTTACTCTCAGGTTCCAAAAAGAAAGGGAAAATCCATTTAAAACTGTGCTAAGCAGCTGCTTTTCATATACACTTGAATCGTTATTGTCCAATTTATACCAGTGCTAGGTACTTAGAAAAAAATATTGCGGATTTGCTCTCGGGCTCCAAAAAGAACGGAAAAAAGTCATTTAAAGCAGCGCTAAGCAGGTGCTTTTCTATACATTTGCACTGATATTGTCCAATTTATACCGGTGCTAGTTACTTAGAAAAAAATATCGCGGGTTTGCTCTCGGCTTCCAAAAACAAAGAAAAAAAATCATTTAAACCAGCGCTAAGCAGATGCTTTTCATATACATTTGCACCGATATTGTCCAATTTATACTGAACCATTCATTTCTTTTGTTGAATTAAATTAGCACCGGTATAATATATCGGTGCCTGTAACTGTTCATAATACATCTTATACTTATGCACCAGTATTTTAAAGGGCCAAAATACTAGTGCAAATAGGGTGTTTTATCGGTGGTATTGCATCTGTCCTACAGTAGGGCTGGCCCTCGTGTTTGGGGTCAATGATGCCCTTTAAGGCTTTAACCGTTCATTTTCTTCACTAATGGTCAAGTGGACAAACTGTTTTAACATCATACTATTTATCTCTAATTAATCATCCAAAACATTTGTGGAATTAAAGGAGGTGATTGAGTGCATAATTATCTTTTCTAACCCATCAATTTCTCTACTAGGCAAAGTCACAAGCTCTTTTTTACGCTCTTCCCAATAAAGGAAATGAAAGAAAAAGATGGGGATGACACGAAGTGGTAAAAAAGAAGAAATTGGAAAATAAACAAAGAGAAAAAGAGAAAAAGACAAGTTGGCATATTATAAAAAACAATATCTGCATGCCCTTTTTTGATTTACATGGGTGCTCTCTTTTAATACGTACATGGGATTGCGATTTTGCTTTTCTTGGTGTTACGAATCTGCTGTTTTTTTGGTATAAATTGTTAAGATTAAAATTGAATTCCTTTGGTAGCTTTTGGAATTGAACAAACATGAACTAATATTTAAACAATTGTGTCATTAATTTTGGTATAGGAGTAGAATTCTTTCGAGTAAGATGGAAGGAATATGATGTTTGGATTTCAAAAGAGCCTTAAGATGCACTCCTAGTTAAAAATTCTTAATTTTGGCCATTAGTATATAAATATAAATATTATTATGTGATACTTTATTAGATTTGTTATAACATATCAACTTCTTAAAGAATGTTTGACAAAGTCTTGTATAAGACTGTGTCACAGTGAGACCGGGAATTAAATTGCAAAGAATTCAATATGGAGTTTCATATCAAAGTTTTAAAAGTTCAAGGAATGAATGTGAAATTTTATTAATTTACATTTAAGTCCAAGTATAAATATCATCTTTCATCATCTTCTCCCATATTTTTCTCATCTTCTCTCTCCTCTCCTTTTTTTTCTTCTACAAGCGCTCTCTTCTCTCTCCTCTCCATTTTTCTTCGACCTCAATGTCAACCTCACACAACCTCTCATTTCCTTCCAATTAACCGCACATCCTCTCCATTTTCTTCATTTTTTCTTGCGCGCTGTGGTTCCTTGAGATCTTTGGAATTTTCCGATAACTTTTCTGGTTTTAACTTCGGTTCCCGGTGGTCGAACACAATTCGACCTTCGTTTTGTGTTTATCTTTGAAGGTAATGCCTTCACTCTTTTTTTTTAATGCATATTTTGATTTTTTTTATTTTGGTTTACTTTTTTGTTCATGTGATTTTCTATGGTTTCCGTAGGTTATACTAAGTAATATTTGGGGATTTCTCTGTGTTTTGTGTTTGGTGATTTGTTCTTACTAATTTATGCTAATTTTTGTGTTGTTGTTGCTGTTTATTAGATGTCTAAGAAGACTTTCTTCATTGTTGCTGCAATCAAGAAGGAAGGAGGATCTATAAGTTTCAGCAGTGATGTTTTAGATACAGGTGTTGATGTTTCTCGTTTTATGTTTTATGTTTTAGGCTTCAAGTATTGTTATTTGTGTTGGTGTGATGTTTTAATTTCAGTGTTTGATGCTTGTAGTATTTTCATGCTTAAGTGTGCAATTGATATTCGGTTTTGATTGAGTGTGATATCTAAGGGTTTTGTTACGATTTGTGCTAATTTTTGTGTTGTTGTAGTTTCTTAGATGTCTAAGAACGCTTGCCTACTGTTGCTGTAATCGAGAAGGAAGGGGGATCTGTAAATTTTATTATTTTTCGGATGTGATGTTTTAGATACTATTATTGATGTTTCTCGTTTTCTGTTTGATGTTTCATGTTTCATGTTTTAGGTTTTAAGTATTGTTATCTGTGTTGGTGTGATGTTTTAATTTCAGTGTTTGATGAGTGTGGTGTTTTCAGGCTTAAGTGTATAATTGATGTTCAATTTTGATTGTGTGATATCTTAGGGTCTTGTTTTGATTGTTGTGTGATATCTTAGGGTTTTGTTACTATTTGTGCTAATTTTTGTGTTGTTCTTACTGTTTCTTAGATGTCTAAGAACATTTTCCCACTGTTGCTGCAATCAAGAAGTAAGGAGCATCTGTAAGTTTTATTATTTTTCATATGTGATGTTTTAGATACTATTGTTGATGTTTCTGGTTTTATGTTTGATGTTTCATGTTTAAGCTCTAAGTATTGTTATTTGTGTTGGTGTGATGTTTTAATTTCAATATTTGATGATTGTTGTATTTTCATACTTTAAGTGTGCAATTGATGTTCAGTTTTGTTATTTTTTATTGTGTGGTATCTTGAGATTTTGTTACGATTTGTGCTGATTTTTGTGTTGTTTTTGCTATTTCTTAAATGTCTAAGAACACTTGCCAACGTTGCTGCAATCGAGAATGAAGTAGGAACTATAAGTTTTTTTTAGTTGTGATATTTTAGATACTGTTGATGTTTCAGGTTCTATCTTTGATCTTTCATGTTTATGCTCTAAGTATTGTTATGTGTGTTGATTTAATGTTATAATTTCAGTGTTTGATGCTTGTGGTGTTTTCATATTTAAGTATGCAACTGATGTTCAATTTTGTTCTTTTGATTTTCTTAATGTGTACTTTTGATGATTTTAAATTTTGATATTGATGTTTTAAATACTGTATTTGATGTTTCTCAATGTAGTTGTCAGTGATGTTATGTGTGCTATCGTGATGTTTTAATTTCACATATTGATGTTTTAATTATTGTATGTGATATTTTATATTATTTCACATGAATACTTTCCAAACCAGAGCTTTACGATGTCATTGAAGAGACATTAAAAAAGACTAAATTATTTTTTTGGTCCCCAACATAGCATATTTTACCATCTTTTGGTCCCCGAGAGTAACATACGTTTTTTAGTGCCCCACAAATTCAAAGTGAAATTTTCGGTCTCCAAAATCAGATTCCGGATGGTTTTCGGGAACTAAAAGATGGTATAAGATGCGATGTTAGGGACCAAAAAAATAATATAGTCTACCTGAAAACCACCCGTGGCCTTCAATCTTCTACCATACTTGGGAGGTCTCTGAACTCCATCCATCGTCGCCTTTTAGCTCCTTATCTTCTTTTTTGTGGAACACTTTTGGTCTCTCAATTAACAAAACTGTTAAATCGTGGCCCTTCCGTCTGGTCAAAATGTTAACTTCAATCAAAAGCGTTAAATTTAAGGGTAAAGTAGTAATTTCACATTTTTACTTATCCTTTTTTCTTTTTCTCCTTTTCTTCGTTTTCTCCTTTTATTTTCTCCTTTTCTCCTCTGCTTTTTTTCTCCCACCGCCTGCTTCTTTTCTCCTTTTCTCCTCTGATTCTTTTCTCCCACCGTCACCTGCTTCTTTTCTCATTTTCTCTGATTTGAGATGTACCACCCTGTTCTCCTTTTCAGCTGTCAACTGATCCCTTTCGGAAAAAATGTGACAGAGATTCATAGTCCATTATCTTCAGCAATTCATCTATCATGTTTCCAGACAACACCTGAACCCAAACTCATGTCCTTTCCTACAACCGAGGCCTGACCACCTTTCAGCATGCCGAAAAGATAAAAAGGCGCATTCAATATGAAATGCATCTCAGTTTTCTCCAGATAATTCAGGTCATCTATGGTGGAAAGAACCATTAACGGCTTGATGTGGTTGAGGGAAGAAATCTTAAGACTGGTCATGTTAAAGATCTTAATACAATTTCCGATGTACTAGCTGTGCTTTTCTTACACCGTGGGTAGTACGACGTGGTCTCTGTATTTATTCACCTGGATGTTGGACTGAACGTAGTATTTTACGGATGCTTTGTCGAAACTGTCGAGGCCGGCTCCGATGGAGATCACCGGTATGCCTTGTTTTGAGTATCTGGATATTCCGATGAGATGGGAATCCCGCAGATCTCTCCACATATCGGAAGCGGGTATAGGAGGCGTTCATGTGGCGGCGCTGCTCCTTGCAGCGGCGGGCCAGGGAGTGAGAAAAGGAAAAAAAAATGAAAAAGTGAAAATTTTACTTTATCCTTAAATTTAACGTTTTTGACCAGACGGAAAGGCCACAATTTAACAGTTTTGTTAATTGAGGGGCCAAAAGTATTCAAAAAAAAAAGATAAGGGGCTGAAAGAGGACGATGAAGGGAGTTCAGGGGCCTCCCAAATAGTTCGCCCTAGAATAAAATCTTATCACAACTCACTATCAATATATATATATATATATTCAAAGCAGATGGAAATGGACATATTAAAGGCTCGCTAACACAACTCCATGTATGAAAATTCAGTTTTTAGTGATTGCGAGACAAGATGGAACCATCATTAAAAAGATAACTTGTCTAGAACTCACTAAAGGCCTCAAACTTAAAAAACTAAAATTGAAACAGAAAATTTTGAGGGTGCTAATTTATAAACTCAAGGGACTCATGTATGACATCATAAGCTGGAATTATTGTCAGCGAAAATATTCAACTACCATAAAATTTTGACAAAATTACCTCATGAGACACCAGTAGATATACATCATTCCATTAAGCCCACGAACAATAATTAGAATTACAACCCATGCATAAAATCAGGCAAAACCACGTCAATCCTAACAAAAAACTTTCAGAATAGATAGGTCATGAAACACATTTGTATTACCTGCGTCAACCAGTGACAAATACATGCACCAAGGCTAAACTCACCAATGGCATTCGTAAAATCCGCACCAGCATGAAGAGAGCACAATTCCATAGGTTCAGCCACAATAGACACAAGCAAACCACCATGACTTGATCGAAGGGTTATAGAATTATGCACGTCGATATGACCTAAAAACAACACACGTATAAATAACACGTAGAAAAAAATAGGTAGTAAAATTTACAAATATGTTCAAAGAGAACCTAAAAATGATCAAATATGGTGAAAATAACCCAATATCAAACTAAACATAAATAGATCAAACTAACCAATGGGCGAGTTGGTCACAAAATTTAGCAATCCATGATTGCTCACTAGAACAACCCTGCGGTTGGATGCTTCAATCGTTGCCTTTCTTTTGTTGCCCCGATCCTGCCTCCGTGCGGCCAACATCCTCACCTTCTCCTCCAGGAGAATTTCAGCATAGGCCTTTCTCCTTTTAGTAGCAGGATCCATAGACGACAGCATATTGACTCATGCGAAGGCTAATTCTTCCACAATCGAAAGCCAATATGGGTTCAATTGTAACATCCGGGAGGTGAATTAGTTCGGAGAAATAGTTAGAATGCCACTAGTAAGTGACACCATGAGGGATTGGCATAAAGGTAACAAAGACACCAAAAAAGAAATTAAATTTTGTCATTGGAATTAAAAATGATTAAAAAAAGGGAAGAAAAGAAAATCCGCAGTTGATTTCAGTTTCTCATGGGTTTGGTGCACCACCGTCGAACCACCAACAGTGACATCACTGAAATCAGAACCACCACAATCACACCTTTATCAACCAGCTATAGACTGAGAAACTACAACGGGAACCACCAACACGGTCCCACAACGACGAGTAATCCCTAGTAAAAAATTACTCTTAACTTCACAATTCTTAATAGGGATGTGACTTGAACCTTAGAGCATCTCCAATGCAAGAGTCACTTTGGCAAGAGTCAATATGATGATTATATTTGATTTGATTATGGATTAGATTCATGACTAGATTAGAGTTATACTTTTTTTTTTAAAATTAATCGGGTTTATAGGGTTCCCGACCCTTTTCTATTAAAGATCAATTGTTGCCAAATTTGGCTTACATCAAGTAGTGCATGTAGGCTTACATCAACGTGGTGCCCGAAGGCTTACATCAACGTGGTGCCCGAAGGCTTACACATAAGCCCTAATCAATA
>JAULKM010040897.1:0-13184 GCA_032355605.1 Rubia tinctorum
CCACCTATATAATCCCCCCCCCCCCCGGTTCCAAGCCCTCCCACACCAGCCATTCTCCCTTCTTCCTCTCCTAAGTTCACATATTCAACATCTCCTACTATTTTAGCCATATCTCCCTCATTTTTCATCCGATTAACCCCCATTATGTATCAAAATATTCTTATTTCCAAGATCTATCCAACACATTAAACTTTATTATTGGAAATTCCACAAATTTTCCCAGAAAATTCAAAGAATAGCTCATCCAGAATTGAGGTTTTCTCCCAAAAAACTCAATTTTGATCCATTCCGGGTGTTGGAGTTTCTTTGAACCGTCCTAGGAGGGAGTTCGTACATTCCTTGAGCAAATATCTCACCACATTCGGCACTAGAGGTATTTAGCCAAATTTATTTTTTTCGAAGAATGGGAAATCGTGAAATTCTTGTGGTGTGGGGTTTGCATGCTTGATAATTTTGGTGATTATTGTCGTTGATATTGTTCTGTGCTCGGGGGTGTTTGTGGTGTCTGTGCTTAGAAAACTTTGTTGGAATATGTCTATGTTTGTGCTATACTTTTGTGCAATTATCATGGCACGTAGACATAGGGGAAAATCTAGTGTACCATTTATGGGGTTGACCTCCTCTCTTGGGATCAGAAGGAAATGTGGATCTACCTAGTAGGGAGCCCTATTCAAGAGACAAAGTTTGTGGATGAAGAGACCCTCAAAGGTCTTAAACTCTACAACCTGTCAGGGTCATACTACGAAGGATTGGTATGAAGGAGTTTACTACTATGTCACCCCCTACATACATCAGATACACCCTAGGGTTTCTGTCTACTATTGTCAAGGAGAACAACAGGAAAATGGGGAGGTCCATTAGATTCCATTTGGGAGATGTACCGCGAGGCATAACTTATGCTCAGTTGGTGAAAATCTTCAAATGAAAGCTACGGAGAGATGTGAAGGGTTACAACAAGACGGATGTATGTTATGATTTGTATGCGTTCTGGGCTACCATCACCCGCTAGTTGAGGGGGAGGAAAGAAAGAACAGTAACATAGTGCATTCGGCACTAAGATACGTAGCCAGGCTGTTGACTGTGATAGTTGGTTGTCATGGGGAGGTCACCACTGCCACCGAGAGATATTGCAGGATAATTTGGTCCATCTGCACGGGTAGAACTTATCTGACCTCCTGGAAGATTTTGTCAGTCACTGCATTGAGCTTTCCACGGCACCGACCCGCACTTGGAAGATAGCAATAAGAGGTACAGTTTCGCTTCTGGTTCATTACTGTGGCCTCCCTGTGAGTGATGAGATGAGGGCATACCCACAAACGCCCTTTACACTCACTTTACCTATCATGGATGAGGCGGAGCTTATTTTGGAGGAGTATGGCACTATCTTCTGGTTGTACAAGGGCAAGAAGTTCATGAGGTTGCCCCAGCGTTCGAGGATGACTCTGAACAAGAATTTCAAATTGTAACACCTTATCATCAAGCTAGATGCATATTCGAAGGTGATTTTGGGCGATCATTACCCAGGAGAGAAAAATTACACTCAGGAGGAGGACGAGGATGATTAGGAGTAGGTTCCGGTGTATCCCACACAGTTTGTACCTATTGAGCAGCAGGTTATCCCACCACAGCCAGCATTCCCACAAATGATGCCACCACCGCCTTTTGAGCATCCCATAGCCACCGCCTACTTTCAGACAGGTATTTGGATGGAACCCTCTCTTCAGGGGCTGTTTGTTATTCATGAAAAGCCATATCATTCTGCAGGGTGTGGCGCTAGCAGCTCTCACAGGTACAACATTTTTTCCCATTATGACTATTTTGCATAGTCCAGCCATGAACGCCAACCTGGCTCGTGCCCTGAACCCTCCAAGCGCAATGTATCGGGTTATTCCCCGCATAGAGTCAGTCCTGGCATCACCCACAGTACAACCCTTCTGGGAGCATGAGTCATCGGGCTTTCAGTCAGCTTTTTCATACCCTATGTGGACTCATCAGCAGCATGGACCGGATTGGGCGCAATCCTTAGGGAACTCCATCTTTGGGGTTAGACACAATGTTCACATGATTGGAATGCAGTTGGATCATCATGAGTGGGACACAACGGATAGATTTGACAGGGATGGAGGTCATCTGCTTCACTTGAAGAAAGATATGAGACACTTGCGGGATGACATCAGGGAGATTAGTGACAGGTTGCGTGCATCAGACATCGGGGAAGGCTACTAACATCCAGATCCAAGCAGGGAGGGGTACAAGGCCAGACGTCAGAGGCAACATTAAACATCTCTTGGTGTTTCCAACTTTTCCCTTAGTTATATTCATTGGGGACAATGCATTAACTAAGTGTGGGGGAGGAGTTGGAACACCTCTATGGTAGCATCTCTTTTGTTTGTGTCTTAGCTTATGATTACTGTTGGGATAATCGTTGTGATAACTGTGTATTTCATTGTTTTGTTATTTCCCCCATTTGGATGTTGAACTTTCTAGTTGTTTGTTATTTTTAGATGTGGGGGCACCTTTTGGTAGTTGTATTTGGGGCATTTTGTGCTATACAAAAATTGAAAATTTTGAGAAAAAATGAAGAAAAAAATTGAGAAAAGTGCTTTTATCCCTACATAATTGACATAAGTGCCAATAAAACCTTTAGATAATTGAAAGTGCAAATATAACCCTAGATAGTTGATGTAAGTGCAATTTTATCCATTCCGGCAGTATAAGGCTGGGATTGATTGAAAATTTGATTTTACCTCTCTGAAAAATTTAAAAAACAAAAAAGAAGAAATTACAATTCCACCCCAAAACCCTATTCTTCCTTCTTCTTTCTTCTCTTGCTTTTCTTCTTTTCCACCGCAATTCTCTTTCTCTTCATTCCCTGCAGCTCTCTCTCTCATCTTTCTTCTCTTTCTTTTCTTTGAAAACCGCTTCGAAAAGCTGACCAAATCGATGACCATAATCGAGCTTCAAATAACGCAACTCTCTTTCATCTACGGCCAAAATCACCGACCAAATTGGTCTTCAAAAATCTACAACCACCTGCGGGACCAGGGTGGCGTTAGCATAGTGGTGGTTTCGGCGAAAGAGGTGGTGAGGAGGCATGCAAACGTGACTGTGGATGGGGGTCATGGGTGGTGTCGGGCTAGGAGAGAAAGCCACAGAAGAGGTAGTTATCATCGTGGGTGGTGTGTGGGATCGGGAGTGGGAGGGTAGCATCGATGGGAGTGGCAAGAGGCTGGGCTAGTGGGTGGTGGCTGGGGCATGAGTGGTGAGGGCTAGGCTGGCGGTGGTAGGCGGTGGAGTAGGTGGTGGTGGCGGTGGAGTAGGAGGGGTTGGTGGTGGTGGCAGGTGGAGCGGGTGATGGTGACGGCCTGTGGAGGAAGTGGTGGTAGTGGTGGTGGTTGCTGGTGGATGGGTGAGGGTGGCATAAGGGTAAAACTGTCCTAACAGTTTTAGCTTTCAGCCCAAAGGTCATTTGGTCATTATATGTGTGGTCAGTTTCGGTCAACACTGAAAATGGTGTTTTGGGGTTATATTAGTACTTACATTAAGTAGGTATGGTTATTTTTGCACTAAAATTTATGTGAGGGTTATCTTGGTATTTAGTCAAGTAGGTAGAGTTATATTGTTATACACTAAGTCGGAAACCTGAAAGGGAAACTTAGGCAAAAATGGGAAGTAAAACCCGGATAGGTCGAAAGGCCTAGGTAAAAATGAGAGGTTAGGTCCGGCTAGGTTGAAAAGCCTAGGCAAAAATGAGAGGCCGTGTAGAAAATTGTGAGATGGTGAGCTCAACATGTGTGAATTCTAGGATGAAAACCTGAAAGGGCTCCTAGGCAAAATGAGAGAAATTGAGAGAAAACAAAAACTAAGTTGAGGATCCTTGGCATTTTCCTTGGTTGTGGTTAATTTGAGAATCTCGAGTTATCCTTGGTTATAACCAAGTTGAGGATCTTGTGGATAATCCTTGGTGGTTTTTCGGCAACAACACTTGGATTTCTTTTGGCGGCCTATTCGAGGAAGTATGCTAGTTCAACACTTATTTTTGTACTTACCTTTTTCTTCACAATATTTTGGGATGGTTAGATTACTTTAGTATTTTTGGGGAGAGTGAGAGTTGTGAGATTTTCTTTGGGGGAACTAGGGTAGCTTGGGAATAAGTTGAATGTATTGGCTAACTTCTCTTTGCATGCTTCATTTTGCTTAGATATTTTCTCGCTTTTGTTTACTCGAGGATGAGTAAAGGTTTAAGTGTGGGGGATTGATGTGCACCATTGTGCATGCGTTAGCCGATGCATTTAACACATTTATTATCATCTTTTGTTTGGTTGATTGCTAGTTTTAGTAAGGTTTGCAAGACAAAGGGTTTAGACAACCAGTATTGGTTTTCTTGCCTAAATCTCCCATTTGGTAAAATTAATTGAAACTAATGGACACTTTTTGACGAGAACCTAGATCTTTATTTTGTTATCTCATTAGTAGGTTGGCCATGAGTGATTTTTCATTTTCTTTTGTAGAAGACCATCTGCAAGAGTGTTAGTAGATATTTGAAAGCCATTTGCAAGGATGGTAGAAGATATTGAAGGTCATTCGCAAGGATGGTAGTAGATTGAAGGACACAGACTCCAACCATGGTAGTAGATGGACTTAGGACCAAAAAAGGCGGATTCGAAGTTCAAGAAGGCCAAAGAAGAAACAAAGGGATCGTTGTTCAAGATTGCATGGGGTTCTAGTAAAATTCAAAAGAATCAGCACTATAAAATCGACTACAAGAACTCCCAAATCAAACCAACGATTCACCCATAGCAAAGCAAAGAAGTTCACCAAGCAAACCAGCCACAGTCGGCGCCGACCGCACATGCCCGACACGAGCCAAAAGCTAGCACGACCCGCACCAAGCGTCATGGCCCGTGTCAGGGAAGCTTGGCACGGCATATACCCCCTGACACGGGGCATGTTAAATTCCAACACGAGGGGTCACCTTTTCACTCCAAAATTTGGCTAAGTATAAGAACGGGACGTTCCGTTTTACACGGCTTGGGCCATTTCAAGTCACAAATGCCAAGACCATCCCACAGGTTGTGAAGAATGACGCGGGGTGCACCAAGGTAATGAGAAAATAGGGGTTCCAGCCAATGGGGTGCGCCAAACGATGTGTGGCGCGAATCAGACGGAGCAAAGCGAAGACCTGCCCGACAACCCATGCTGGGTGACACAGATCGCGCCGGCACAAAGCGGAATGACCCGTGCCAGAGCCAGCGCCCCTCGCCAATACGACCGGCATGGCCCATCCCAAGGTTGGTGTACCACGTCGGCACGGTCCGTGTCACAAGGCACCTCCTGCGTTAGTGGCAGCTGCTAAAGTTTTTGGCCACTTTTGGGCCTATTTTTAGGCTCAATTCTCTACTAATATATATATGGACCTTTGTTATTAGTATTTAAGTTTTTTCTCATTTTTAGATCTCACTAGTAGGCTAGAGAGATAAAAACACTCTTCCTTCTCTGGGTTTTTTTTTTCATCCTTTTCTTTTTCCCAAAGGTGTTGAATCCGATGAAATACTTGGGTTCACTGCTTAGAGAGTAGGGATCTAACTTAGGGATTATATTTGTATTCATCTGTTAATGTTTATTTTTTGAGATTTCTAGATCTGCCTATTTCTATGTGTTTTGAGATATTATGTTGGCTTGTTCTTAATATTCTTGTGAATTGCATGATTGTCACACTTTATTGGCACATAATCGAGTCTACTTTCATGTTGGTGCACTATTTCTACTCCCCGGTTAAGGAAACCTAGATGCGCTTTGGGTGACGATAGTCCGGAATTGGGTGTGTGCACGAAAGTTACCGTTGTTAATCATCATGATCGACCATGCATCTAGTTAGTCCACCAAAGAGGTCCGAAGGGTTGCTGGTAAAGATAAGTTAGGTAGCAAACTAGGATTATCTTTGTGATTCTAGAGCCATCGATAAGATGGCTACTTCCTTTGCCTTTGTAGGCCTAGGGGTAGTTCGTTCATGGTGTTCCGCCTGGAACTTAATCAGACAGGGGAGAATAACACATGCGCAATGAGCTATAGTCGTTGTTGCACTCCTCTAGTTGCAGATGCGAGGCTGATGGAAGATTTTATACGCGCACCTCTATGTGACAGATATGGGGAAGTTTTGACCATTGTCCACACCACGTGACACAAACACTTGAATAGGGTTGAGTTTTTGTATTTGATGAAATCGATGATCGAAATAACATTGACCATGTTACGCAAATATTTTCCGAGTGTTAGTTTTTATAGTTTATTCCGTTGATTGCATGCTTGTAGTAGATAGTTGAAAATCCCCCCCCCCCCCAATGAATATTTTCACAACACTGTTTATTTCTAACACGAGGTCAGATTGACGACCCGACCGTGATTTTATTTAGTTTATTATATTTCTAACATCTCTGTTGACGACCCCGGTACTTACCAATATCTATCATTCTTGGTAGTAGGAACGGGAGCAATATATATAAAAAAAATTGACTCACGTCTCCCACTCGGTTATTAGTATATCTTCCTTGAAAAAGTATTTTATTATTGACGTCAGGGGCGGATCTACCTTATGGCATGGGGTAACCATGGTAAAAAAAAAAAAAGGAGGGGTATTAGTATTTGGTTACCCTATGTAAAAAAAATTTTACCATTAATATTAAATATATTTTTTTAATAGGGGATATTAATATCTGGTTACCCCATTGAAAATTTTCTGGATTCGCCATTTTGACATCGGGAGGGGGCAGGTCAGCTTCACCACGCTGTTAGCGAAGGACTCACGTTGATGATGGAAGGACTCACGTTGATGATGGTGATTAAATTACCATTTTACCATTTACCATTTACCATTTACCATTTACCTTACAGGAAGTGTTGTGGTTCGATTTCAGTAGTTCTAGAATAGGTGGCCTAAGATGATTTATAAACAATAAACATGATTTATATCTACTTGATTTACTTGCATCACAAAAATTAATTGATGGTTTACATTGGAATATGAGAGGAATTTAATATTTTAATATTGTATGGCCATACATCAAATCCAGATTAGCAGTTTTACAGTGTATAAATTTAAATATATGAATATTTTTGCATCAATTGTAAATTATTATTTTAGACCGACTTACTGTTAGATATGTTATTTTATAATTAATGTAGTTAATGTGGTGATTGATGTCGATTTTTATTTAATACAACGGGATTCTATGACTTTGAAAAAAAATTAATGCGTCGCAATGAATAAATTATTATATTTTAACGCTAAAAGTAAATGAAACAAGATTTTTCGTGATTGAGCTAACCATTAGTCTGTTTAACAGGAGACTTCTCTAAATTTATTTAGATCACATAGCCAATTGTCTCTCAAATTTATTTGTATTTAAGTTCAATTCAATAAAAATATAAATTAACACTATTTTGAATTATAAATTTTGAATTAAAGTATTAGTCTTATTTTTTACTATATTTAGTTTCAATTACTTTAGCTAAGTATAAAATTAATCTGAGAAAGTGAAACAATGGAAATATTTAACAATTTTAAAAAGGAAAAAAATCTAGGCATGTACTAATAAAAACAAGAAAATAGGAATGGCAGGGCCATGAAAATACTACAGATAAACATACAAGTACTTTATAGATAACCATCATTCACTTTGAAAGTATATTTCTAGAAAGACTTTTTTTTTTTTCTCCAACATACCATCTTTTGGTTCTCGAGAGCAAAACCACGTTTGTTTAGTACCCTACATATTCAAAGTGAAATTTTCGGGCCCCAAAATCATATTTTGGGTGGTTTTCGTCTTTTGGTCCCCAAAAATATATATTCTTTTTTTATAGTTAGGGGTACTTTTGTAATTTCACTTATTAAAAAAGCAAAAATTGAAAAGAGAAATAGCAAAAATTGAAAAATCCGTCCGCCGCTCCCTTCTCTGGCTGAATTTTCCTCGCCGCAGCCCCCTTCACTGGTTCGCAACATCCCCGTCGCCCCCCTCGTCGTCATCTGGATTTTTCTCGCCACCGCCCCCTTCACCGATTCTAGGGTTCGCCGCTTCAGGACGATATGGTTATTAAGAAATAATGTTGGATCAGGAATCATCGTGGAGCTAGAAAGGGAGAGCTAGATTGGGGTTCGTCGGCGCTAGGGTTTGCTGGATGGCATCGATCGGATGAGGTCAGCGGCGGTGGTGGCGGCGGAGCGAGGTGGTGGACGCGTGTGATGGGCGCATGTAATGCACGCGTCAAATGGAAGAAGAAAACGCGTGTGACTTACATGCGGCCTGAGGCGGCGGCGTACGTCGGCGGCGACGGACGTCGGCGGCGGCGTTTAATGGCGACGGGATGAGGTTTAATTTTTTCTATTTTTTAATAAGTGAAATTACAAAAAAAACTCCTAACCATATAAAAAAAGAATATATTTTTTGGGGACCAAAAGATGAAAACCACCCAAAATCTGGTTTTGGGGACCGAAAATTTCACTTTAAATATGTATGGTACAAAACAAACGTGGTTTTGTTCTTGGGGACCAAAAGATGGTAAAACATGGTATGTTGGGGACTAAAAAAACAAGAGTTAAGTACTAAAATGACCCTGACTTTAGGCTAAAAGTGCCAATATAACCCTGCAATTTCAGAAAGTGCCAAAATAACCTTTGACTCATTTGACTTTTTAGTCAACTGATTTATGGCCAAATTTTAAGGAAAAGACAATTTTGCCCTTGAATTAAAAAAAAGATCTAAGTGCTAAAATGACTCTGAATTTAGGCTGAAAGTGCCAATATAACCCTGCAATCTCATAAAGTGCTAAAATAACCCTTGACCACATTGACTTTTTAGTCAACTAGTTTACTACCGGAATAAGGTGAAAATACCGCTTTGCCCTTATTTTAATAAAAAAAAAGATAAAGTCACTATATATGAAATGACGTCTTTGACCCTTACTTTATTTCTCCTTATCTCCTATTTTAAATACTGTATGAAAAGGACCTTGAACCTGATTTTGCAAACTTTCTACATCTTTCCACGACTTCTTACTCATTTTCAGCAAATTCCTTGCATGAACAGAAATTAACCAGCAAATGGGACTTCCACTTCTATCCGCAACTTCACAGTGCATTAGCTGATCGGTACTTTCCACAATTTTTAGCCCAAAGTACCCAAATCCTACCATTAAGATGGTGTTCATAGTTGTCCACATAACCCCATATCTAACCTCTCTATATTTTGTTGATTTATTCAGCCCCTAATGTTCCATGCAAGATCACTCCAAACCTTCTACTTCCTTTCTTCCCGATTTGCTACTGTCTCCCAAATATCCTGCAATGCTCTCACTTTTCCGATCCAATGGGTGTTATTCATTCATCTTCTCCGTAACTTTGTTTCTGTCATCACTGCCCCTCACCTTCCACTTTTTCCATTACTTTCCTCTCTCTCACATTCCCATTCTCTGTACTGTTCTGCATCTGTACCTTTGGTTTCCATTTCTGCACCAATTTGGCTCCAGTTTCAAATTCCTTACACTTGTGACCTCCCGTCAAGCACTTATCACAATATAACGGTTCAAGCTCCAGTTCAATCTCCCGCGTAATCAGTTTTCCATTCATCATCCCAGGTGTCACATATTCAATTTGCATCCCATTTGACTGTACTCTGTTTCCACTTATTACATCCACCCAAAGTTTCCCATCATTTACCCCCCTTCAGAATATCCCCCTTCGAACTCGCATCATATTTCAGTTCAAATCGTACCTCAGTTTACTCCATATCACCTTCCCGTTCCTTGTTTCCATCAATTTCCTCCTCTCCTTCTGTCAGATTCTGATTCTGATCGGTGGCCGCAACTCCATGTTCCTGTAGCTCGCTACCATGGTTGCGCTCGATTTACACTTTCACAGTGTGTAGATCACCCGCACAATCAGAGCAAAAAATCTTATCAATGAGATAATTATTGATTATGCCACGGAGATCTGTGCATTCAATATTTATATAGTAGTAAATATAGCCAAACTATAATAATGCACAATATTTCATAAAAATGTGCATTCAATATTTATATATTAAATATAGTCAAATTATAATAAGGCAGAGTCTTGGGAAAAACGATATTTTCATAAGACGGAGTTTAATGAGAAAAAGACAGAAATGGGGCAACAGTGATGGGACATGGATGCATGGGGTGAGGACGCATTTCCGAAATGCGTCCTCTATTTTGGTGTTAATTTAAAAGGAAGATGAGCATTTCGGAAACCCGTCTCTCTGTCACTGTCTGCTGTCATGCTGCACTGTCTGCATGCATGTTTAATTTGTTTGACCGCTTTATTGAGGACGCATTTTCATAATGCGTCCTCTACCTCCTTAAATCTGCCCCCACATTTCTCCATCTTTCTTCCCGTTTTCTTCCATCCTCGATTCACCTCATTTCTCCATCTTTCTTCCCGGTTTCTTCCATCCTCGGTCCCAGCCGGAGATTATTTTTTCCGTCAGGCAAACGCGGCGCAGGTGTCGGAACCTTACCCGTGTCGGATTGTTGCCGGAGGTAATGTTTTCGTTTCATTTTCGGTTCGGATGTAGGTTTCACCTCCGTTTTCGGTGAATTGTGACCCCCCGTTATGCTCCAGCTTCGTTGCAGGTCTTTCCCGGGCGAAGTCGAAGGCTGGTGGTGCCGGAATTTGCTGAACTCGCCGCGCGTGTGATACACGCGCCTCCCGTGGCCGCGCATGAAATCCACGCGCCGTCTTCTCAGGTGCGCGTGATTTGTACGCGCCACCTCCGGTGGTTGCTATAAGTTCCGCTCTGAATTTCGTTTTTGTGGATCCAATTTTGTTCAACTTGTTTGGTACGAAAAATGGGAGATTTTCCATTTTTTCTATAGTCGCTAAATGATAGTTTGTTCATTCCGTACACAAATCTAATTCCGCGTGTTGCATGTTATTGTTTGAGGTGAATCTTCGTTGATTGTGATTGATATTTGTATTTTGTGCTCTTAAGTATTTACTGTAAATGCCTAATTTTGTAGGGAATCATTAGAGTGCGATTTTGTGCAATTGCTACTTGTATCTAGAGGTTCTCAACTGCTATAGCGAGGGTATGTTTTACATGACCGTATCCTAGACTAGACATGCTAGTTGTGCACATGTTCATTTGATGAGAAATATGCTTTCATGTAATGCATCGTGTTTGACGGCATTGATGGGTAATATTGTGTTGTGTGGGTGATTAAATGTTGTTTACTACCTCGTTGCAGTTGTGTGATGAATTTGTTGCTGTACTTGTATAGAGGGGGTGTTATTAAGTATGATGTGAACGTGGGTGTGTACTATGACCCCCCCGTAGCTGAGAAACACGTGACTGCGAAACGGAGGTTAAGACACTCTGAATTGGTTGATGTAATTGTGAGACGGCTTGGCATTACTTGTGAAGGGTCTTTGTTGAGAATCTTTTATCATTGTCCGTCGAAGACTGAATCTTCTATTTATTATCGTTGTTATGAAGTGGACGACGACGAGTCGATGGAGACCATGTTCGATACTGTGTACGGAATGTCCTTGTCGTTAGCTGATCTGTACATTACGTTGGATAGGATTGAGACTAGCGCATAACGACTGGGTGATGTTGGGCCAGGCACATTCATGTCGTTGTTGAGCAATGTGCAGAACTATGCACCGGTAACTTACCCTCCATTGCCCACACCAACTTATTCCCTAGGGTTCGGGGAAGCCGGCCAGCCTAGTCAACCTGCTGCTTATGCCCATGACGGTTTCTTTCAGCCCTCAACGAGTGCTGGTCCACATGGTGGGTATAATGATGAACGTAATGTCTTCGACGATGGCTCCCTCGGGGAAATCGGTCTTTCTAACTCCGGCGGTGTCGGTGGTGACGTTGGCCCGAGAAGGTTTGAAGTTCAGGGAGAGGATGATGAGGGTCGGGGATTTGAAGGGGAGGACGACGATGATCGTTCATTATCCACCGATTCGAATCCAGGGGATGATGATCGTCCGTTGATGCGCACGACCAATGTCCCCACTGGTTTCCATCAAATGTGGAATCCTAGTACGAGGGCATTCTTTAGGGATTATGGTGGGCCTGAGAAAGATGGCTATGACCCGACTCATTGCGGCAGGATTCTTCCTAACTATGTTCAAGCGACCGGGGAAGTTGATTTGGGTATGAGATTCCAAACAAAGCAGGAATTGGTGCAGGCAATATCTACGTGGAGTTCGATGATGAATAGGGAACACCGAGTTGTGGAGAGCAAGTCGCGTACGTGGTACGCCAAATGCAAGGAAGCCGTGGATGGAACTGGAAATTGTTCTTGAGTTGTCAAAGCCAGTATTAAGGCCTCACATGGGATGTGGGAGATCACGAAATGGACAAGCAGCCATTCATGTATTGGTGATGGCCGAACAGATGGTAACACAAATGTTACATCGATGATGATCGCTCGCTCCGTTCAATATCAGGTTGAGACCAACCCGTCCTATAGGGTCAGTGATGTCATAGAACATATGAAGAATGAGTTAAATGTTACCATTTCTTACAAGAAGGCATGGTACGGTTGACAGAAGGCTATTGATTTGGCCTTCGACACCTGAGAGGAATTGTTCGAAAGACTCCAACGTTCATGGATGAACTGGTCAGGGCGAATCCTACAACAGTTGTGGATTGGGCAGACGTGCCTGATAGAGTACATAGTTCTAGATGTAGGAAGTTCAAGTTTGTGTTTTGGGCGTTTGGTCAGACTATAAAAGCCTTTCGACCATGCAGGCCTGTGATTAATGTTGACGGTACATTTCTGAGAGGAGCCTACATTTCTACCTTGCTAGTAGAAGTTGTTCACGATGCAAATGATGCCGTTTTGCCCATCGCATATGCGATAGTGGATGCTGAGACAAATGAGAGATGGGAATGGTTCATGGTCAAGTTGTGCCAGCATGTGGTAGGTAATGATTCCAGGTCCATATGTGTTATATCTGACCGTCATTTGGGGATCTTGAATGCGATGTCACACACGGCTGGATGGATGGAGCCGGCTGGGTATCACCGTTTTTGTCTGCAGCATTTTCAATCCAATTTCCTAAGTGCGGGAAATGGAAAATTCAAAAATGCACATTTGAAGACTCTGGTCTGGCAGCTTGGCAGTGCAAGACTGGAACGGAAGTGGCGAGA
>JAULKM010040906.1:0-13184 GCA_032355605.1 Rubia tinctorum
ATATGTTTTAGAGTCATAGTTGAACTCTTCATGCTTTGTCTTTGTACTCTATTTAAACCTATCTTTGATATGAATAATATTATTGAGAATTCACTCAAACAGATTGTAATGATTGAAAGTATAGTAGGAAAGCAGACATGTTATGGCCTTTATGTTAGGTCAAACCATTAGTTGACAGACTCGAGGGGCAAAATAATCTTTTCCTACTATACTTTCACCTCTTGTCCAAAAAACTCCTCTTGACCAAAAATCGTTCCTCCTATGTGCTTCCAAAACACCAAATTCAAACCCTTCAATTGGGGCCTAGACCCACCAAAAAAGTGAGCTTCCCTTGCAAACAAAACAATAACTTACTGGCCAAACCAATAGCTTATCTCCATGATGGCGATTCATGAATATTGGTATGGTAAATTAAATTAAAATCTGAAGAGATTAGCATAGCAGCTTTCTAGAATTGTTGGATCCAACGAGGAGGCAACGAGATCCAGGGGAGATGTTGATGGTGAAATTAAACAATATTGCAGTCTAGATATCGCACCAGAATTTCATTTCTTTCTCTTTAACATTGTTGGATTGTTCCATTTTCCAATGGCTTATTTCTAGTGAAATAATTGTGCGGGGGTAGTGGCAGCAGGGTGCAGTAGTGCCAAATATTTGGGGTGCGCCTCCTACAATGCGTAATTATTGCACCGCTGGTGGCTGAACATATATGCCCATCACAATGGATCTCCACCATCATTCACCAAAACCACATAAATTTCCACCACCGTGGTTATCACCAACGGTCATCTCGGACTAAATCGATCGCCGCCACTGTGACCTCTCAACATTCGTGGCCACTATGTCGATGCAGCCGAAATGGTTTCCTAATTGAAGGAAGGGATGGTTTCCCCTACAACAATGTTATCACTACCCTTTTACCCTTCTGGAGAAGCGAAAAGTTCCGATCCGCTCTAAAGAGAATATCCAGCCCAAGTACTACGATGGCAACTACTCTGGCCAAAGGTATTGCCATTGAGAGGCTGGGACGTGGATTGATCACAATGTCCCTAAGGGCAATCTCGATGTCACTGCCACACCAGCACCCGGCGCTATGCCATCGACCTCCAGAGCTAGGCATCCTGCCCCTGACACTCCTGTCCTCCTGCTGGGTATGAAATTTATTATATTTTTTGGTATCCAAAAAATTTGTAATTTAAATTTATTACTTATGATGATTAACTCATTTTTTTAGCAGGATTGAAACGCAACGCCTGGGTCATGCTTTTGAAGGACATGGCCGAGACAAAGGAGCTGGTGCTATGCACAAAGCTAATGTCCGGCTGATTATGATAGAGTTGGCGGAGCTGCGGGCTTTGATGGGCGGTGCCTCCAATCTACCTTTGGAACTGCAAACAGCTACATGGGAGCAAGAGCCACAGACCGCTCAGAAAAGGTGGGAGATGAAGATGAAGGGGAAGATGTGTTGGCCCCAAATGAAGATGAAACGGATTCCAGTGATGTGTACGGGTCTTCCAGCAAGGACGATGATGGTAAAGAGCACAACTACGGCAACAGTTTGGCAGATAAATATCTCATGCTACCTTATCCTGAGCCATGACCGTCTTTTTTATTATTCATGATTATATGTTTGAATATTTTGAGGATGTTCTAGATTGTGTTTCATTTTGTGTTGTGGATGTTGTTAATGTTAGGATGTATTTTGTAAGTGATTGTACGCATTGAAGATAGTATTATTGCTATGCTGGAATCTATAATTTTGATCTCATTTTAGTAATTTGTATTTGGTTGTCGTGAACTCGTAATGAGACCTTTAGATGGCTCATTCTAATTTCTGGCTTATATGATTAAGCAGTGAAACTTTTAAAGGTATGTATTTCACGTGCGACGTTGCACCTACATCTCACCAAAAGTTTTGGTAAGTCTGACGGGTTACCGACTAAAATGCAACATCACATAAATTAAATGATTTCAGTCGATTTATCTCCTATTTTGGTCCGAGCGGTAGGTGCGACGTCGGCGTAGTGAATTCCCTCTTACCAGTTCATTTGTCGATACATAGTGCGATGTCACAATCTCTGTTTCCCATGTCATTATTTTTACCTCGAGTGGTGGGTGTAATGTCGGCGACATGAAATCGCTCTTACCAATTCATTTACAGATACAGTGCCTAACGTCGGTATCTTTATTTTCAATATCAATCATTTTTTTAATACAAGGAAACGGTAACTGATTTATACATTAAATTTGACCACGGCCCAGCACATAAACATTCAACAAGGTAAGTTAAAAATATGTATAAACCAAATCAATGTCTTCTTCTTTCACTTCTTCAATTTGGGGTATGTCTCAATCCATACCTCTTCCTAGTGGTCGCTCCTCAATGCTAGCTCCACCCTAAATATCTCATCCTAGACAAAATTAGTGGTGCTTAGGAGAGTTTATGGAATAATGTTAGACATTAAAGATAGACTAACCTCTCCCGCGAATTGACTCTTCCCATGAATGACCATTGATTTTTGAGAATCACAAGGATCAACAACATAAGCACTTGTGTAGCCCGTGAAGCAAGGATGTAAAGATCGCCAGCAGAACATGTCCTGCTCAAGTCGACAACAGTAAAAACCCAGCTTGTCGATTGATACACAGGCATTGTTGTCAACCCATTTGCATTTGAATAGTGGGACCGTGAAACTTGTGTAGACGAGTTCCCATATTTTCTCAATCACACCATAGTAAGCCATATTCCTATAGAAGGCATTTTTATCCTTCATGCTGCTTACATGTAATGCTTTTGTAATAAGGATAACTCCACTATTTTTTGAAGCGGTGTGTGTGTGTCCCATTCATGGGTTGAGAGGGTAAACCCATTCTTTTCATAGCCGGTGAATGAAATCGTAGTTGCGGAAGGCATGAAGGATAACCAATTAAAGGTCTCACTGTGACTGTCTCCGACTATAGTTTAGTGTAACTAATCGTTCAAAGTGTGATTGTATTCTACAAGTACTTGTTTCTCCGACCAACCGAGGTTCCACGCTTTTATAGTGGCCATGTGTATATCCACGTACGGGCAAACCAAATCTGAATTTCACAGAACATATAAGTGTGTTTTCATCAACTTGTCGAGGGTTAATGCTCTAGTGGTTTCCTTTTACAAATCTTTGCCACAGACTCTATCTGCATGCCGTGATTCCGTACACCAACCAACTCTTCATTCATTAATAAATCCATGCAGTATTCTATGGTCTCCTCAGTCACATACCTCTGCACAATACTAGCATCCGAGTGATATTGAATTTTCAAATAACTCTTGAATATCTTCATATACCTCTTGAATGGATACATCTATCTAAGATAAAAAGGACCACATATTAATTATATCCCATACTATGTGAACCAACAAGTGCATCATTATTTCAAAAAATGAAGGAGGGAAATAAATCTCTAATTCGCACAACATGGTAACTATTTCCTCCTATAGTTCCTCCAATTTTCTACGCCTAATCTCTTCATAACATATTGACTTGAAGAAGCGACATAACTGGGTAATGCACTTTTGGACAAGAGTTTGCAGGATGGATCTAGCTGGAAAAATTCTTGAATCAAACAATTGGAATTGTGTGATTTCATTCTACCCAATCTCAGAACCTCATCGGATACTAGATTGCTAACCCAAGAAGAGTAACCTGTCAGGACATCAATACCCTTTAGGTTGGAACATATTAAGTCTTTCTCAACTTTTGAAAGTGTGTAACAAGCGGCGGGCAAGTACATCTTGGAGACCCACACCTTGAGGGCCAAATCATGTTTAATTCCCATTTCAATCATATATTTCCTTGACTTCACTCCATCATTTGTCTTACCCGGGATATTCATCAAAGTACCAACCAAACTATCACATACATTCTTTTCAATATGCATCACGTCTAAACAGTGTCCAACATTAAGGATCTCCCAATATAGTAGCTCAAAAATAGAACACTTCTTCCAACTACCAGCAATATTTTGTTTTATTTTCCTCTTTCCAAATTTATTATGTAAATCACACAACATGTACAAAATTGATGCACCTGTTAAAATGGGATGAGGGGACGCCAACTCTACCTGGCCATTGAATTCAGCATGCTGATTCCTCCACCAATGAGTTATCAGAAACCATCTCTGGTGCCTGGGATGCACTATCTTACTTTCATGCCTCAACTGATAATAATATGTTCTTTCCAAACAAATGGGGCATGCCTTGTGAGCATTAACTGAATAGCCAGACAAGTTTCCATATGCTGGAAAGTCATTCACGGTACTGGACAATTTGGCTTTAAAATCAAACCACTCATTCTGAAACCCATCATACATCCTCATTCCAGGATCTCGCAGGAGTTTAAGGTTATCCACCAAGGGGGATAGGTACTCATCGATATTGTTTCCAGGTTATTTCAGACATGATATCATTGGAGACAATATAATGTACTTCATCTTCATTCACAACCATGGAGGAAAATTGTAAATCATTACCATCATTGGCCACAGATTATAATTTCTACTCATATTACCAATTGGGTTTATTCCATCCCTGCACAAGCCAAAGCTCAAATTACCTAGCTCATTCTCAAATCCGGGAAAGGCCACATCTATCTTTTCCATTGATCATCATAGGCTGGATGACTAATAACTTCTGGATTAACCACAGTCTGATCTGCATGCCAACTCATATTTCTAACATCCTAGAGGTTTTCAAACAATCTTCTCAATCGGGGAATAATAGGTAGGTACCAAACAACCTTGGTAGGAACCTTCTTCGTCTGCCGATTTCTAATTTCTCAGGGCCCATTGGTATATACCTAGCCCACAAACTAGAAGTTGATGGCCTTTAGGCCCAGCCCAAGACTCAACCACGAACCGGACAAAGTAGAGACATGTCCAAGAAGACTCAGCCACAAACCGAGAAAGGCGGATCCATGTCCAAGACTCAGCCATGAACCGAGATTATAGCAACAACGATGCAACCCACGATCTGAAACCCAAGCAATGCAGAGCCATGATTGCAGTCTACTATAAATACAAGGAGATCAACACTTTCTCAAGTGACACTAAACTAGGAAATATTAATTCTCTAAAAGAAGGAGCTGACTTAATCGTTGGAACTCTTTCCTCGGAATCACTTCCGGGATCTTTCTTAAAGAATCTCGCTTACAGTACAATGATCACCAGGCATCCTGCCTGATTGCGAATACCACATCATTGGCGCTGACTGTAGGAGAGAAGAAAATTTTCTTTTTAAAGACTTTTATCCCTTTCAGAGTAACCATGGTTTTCACCAGATGTGAGAGAAGCCATAATCATCACACACAAGAAAGAATGGTTGGGCGTGACCGAAATATTCATCCCGGCCAAGATCAGGAATACATTCCTAGTTTAGAACAGGAGCATAGAAAAGAAGACACGGATGATGACGAAGAGGAAGCTGAGTCTCCTAACGCGAATTAAGAGAATTAGAGGAAAACTTTCATAACTTTCTTACAAGCGAATAAGGAACGCCTCTATTATCAGTTTCTAGCCACTATCAAGCCAAAATCCCCGAAGAAAAACAAAAAATTCAGTCAAAGGCATGGAAGCCTTAATTATGAAGATGAGTTAAGGGATACAGTGCCAGAGGAATATGCGGAACGATCACCGTTAGCACTGCATCTTCATGATTTCAAAATGCCAAAAGATTTCAAATTTCCATTGCATGTGAAGATCTATGATGGGACAACGGACCCCTAGGAATTCTTACATTCCTATTGCAATAGTATGTGATTTCGTGATGTAGAAATTGAACTAGTCTGCAAGGCTTTCCCTATTTCCTTATCTAGAACAGCGATTACATTGTATGACGATCTACCAAGTGGAAGTATTTGGTCTTGAGCACAGTCATCAGAATTTTTTTTGGGCCGCTTTTATCAGAAGAAGATGTTTAACAAAATGATAGTGGACTTAAACAACATAACCCAGTGAAGCAATGAAAGCCTATCAGATTACTACAATAGGTTTGTTACTGAAAGTTTGCAAGTGAGGGATCTATCATTCCAATCGTCACAAGGCGCATTCACTTGGGGTATGGGATCAGTAGAGTTTTACAAGGAACTCACTAAAAATAAGCCTGAGAACCCAAGAGAATTGCAGAAAATGATTGAAAAGCATGTGCGGATGGAAGAAGCAAACAACCTCAAAATAGAGCGCGAGTGAGGTGAAAAAAGGATAATGGAAGATCCACAGAGGGGCTTTATTAAAAAGGGAAAAAGGGAATATCCCTTTCAAAGGAAAAGATTCAAGGGTGCAGATGGCAACATTTCTAGAAACTCCTGACAAAGTCATGAAAGGAAATCTGGCAGACGAACAAGGAGTTGTTTTGAAAACCTGTGAAAATGAAAACACCACCATAAAAAAGGTCTAGGGAATACTATTGTGCCTTTCACAAGGACCATGGACACGACATCGAATACTACAGAGACTTGAAAAGGCAAATAGAGGAGAATTTTTAGAATGGTCAGTTGAGCTAATACATAAAGGAGAATGGAGGAAACCGTTACGGAGAAGCCAATAAAGCGGGAAACTCCATGGAAAAAAACCAAGGCGCGATGAATACGCTGAGCAAGAATTAGAGAATGGCAACAACTGTCGATTTCAAAGAGGACTTAGTGAGTGATGCCCCAGAGAAAGTTTTTCTATTGATCCATGGATCAACAGAAGCTCTATCAAACAATGCCTGGAAAGCTAAGACTAGATACTCTCCACCATAAGAACCAACTAACAAAAGGCTTCGCTGCGATGAGACAATAAAGTTTAGCGAAAAAGACGCAATTCCCAATGTCTTGCTTCATAATGACCCTATGTTCATTATCACTAAGATTGGAAATTCTAAAGTTCGTATAGTATTCGTTGACGAAGGGAGTGCAGTTAAAATTTTATTCATTGATTTCTTTGACAAACTTGGATTCAAGCGAACTGATTTGAAAAATTCTACATCCTCTCTCTTAGGATTTACTGGATAAGCGGAGCCACCTTTGGGTAACATACAGCTGCCAGTTACCATAGGTGAGAATGACAAAGGCCGCACCATCATGTGTGACTTTGTTGTCATTGACGCACAAAGCCCATTCAACACAATCATTTGTAGGCCCTGGATGAACACAATGAAAATGATATGGCTCCCATATCACTTGGTCATGAAATTTCTAACTCCATCGGGAATCACAACAATGCGAGAAAATCAGCAAATAGCTATGCAGTGCATGATTATCGCAATGAGAGTAGGAAGAAATGTTGAACAAACAAAAATGGCCAACACCATCTCGGATAATGGCTTACTCAAGAAATGACCAGCACCACCTCAATTGGATCTTGGAGTGGAAATTGAAGTTGTCATTCTGGACGATGTAGACACTTCCAAATGTGTCAATATAGGAAACTATCTTCCAAGAGAAGTGAAATAATGAGTGACGGAAACTCTGAGAAGTCACAAAGATACATTCGCAGAGACTGTGCAGAACATGAGAAGAGTCAATCCAAATATAGTTACCTATTCTCTAAATATCAATGATTCGATTAAGCCAATTAAGCAAAAGCAACGAAGCTTCTCTAGTGATAGAAAGAAAGTGATCGAAGAGGAGGTTAAAGCACTGCATCATGGCAGTATTCTAACGGAAGTTCCAAAGTTGTTGGCAAACCCATCTATGGTAAAGAAGGCAGATGCAAGATGGAGAATGTGCATAGACTTCACTGATCTAAAGAAAGCATTCCCGAAAGACTGCTATCAGTTACCTAAAATTGACCATTTGGTGGAAGAACTATCGCGATATGAATTCCTAGCGTTCTTGGATGTGTACAAAGGATACCACTATATATATTAATGAATCCAGAAGATGAGGAAAATACATATTTCATAAAAAGATTTGGAGTGTTTTGCTATGTGAAGATGTCATTCGGCCTAAAGAATGCTGGCGCGACATATCAAACTGTTATGACAAGTGCAATTAACGAATAAAGAATTAAAGAACAACACAGAGAGTTTTACGTGCTTCACTAAAAATTTGTTAGCTATGTCCACAAAATGGAAATGGATTTTATTAACAGACTCAGAAGAAATTTCTCAGACCATAACAATAGTCTTCAAAATCTTAGGCATATTACAAATAGACCCAGATGAGAATTTATTTAGATCTCTCAAACTACATAATCCTAAACCAAAGTGGAATAAGACTAGCCTAATCCTATTCCTAAACGGAATTGGAATTACCCAATAATAAATCCAAAACATAAAAGGATTGAGATTCAAGTCATATTCTAACAATCTCCACCTTGAGTTGAATCCTCTCCAATGAAACAGATAACTGACGGCAGGTACCAGATGCAACAAAACTTTCCAGATATATCATGACTCCTTGCTCCATGGTGCCCCCTCGGTGTCAGATTAACAACTATGACCATTTAGCAAGTCCAAACAATGTTTGAACTTTCCATGAGGAACTGGTTTGGTGAACATATCAGTAGGATTATCAGCTGTGTCTACTTTCATCACTTTAATCCTTTTCTCATTTCTCAGGAAATGATATCTCACATATATATATATATATATATGCTTAGTCCTCTCATGATGGACTTGATCCTTGGCCAGCCATATTGCGCTCAAACTATCGCAATATACAATCGCCTCATCATGATGTAAACCAAGATCGCTAACTAGTCATAGATCTCCACCTAGAGTGAATACATAACCATTCATAGATCTCCTACTATCAACATCTCTCACATAATCAGAATCAACCAGAAACTAAACACTGAGCATCACCCCCATAAATGAGACCAATATTAGATGTACCTCTAAGGTAACGAAAAATCCTCTTCACAGCTTTCCAATGTTCTTTCCCAGGTTTCCCCATGAATCTACTGAGAACACTAACAACATGTGAAGGATCTGGTCTAGTGCAAACCATAGCACTAGAATATGGTACTCGAGACATATATTCTTTCTCATCTTCAGATTGTTGTGCAAACACAGAAGATAGATGTATATTTAAAGTGCTAGGATTATCAATAGGTTTAGCTGATAACATGCCAAACCTTGACAATAGCTTCTAAATGTAAACTTTAAGCAATAAGAAAAGTTTCCTCTGATTTATTTCCATATAAATCTCCATACCCAGAATCATTTGCATAGCACCGAAATCTTTCATCTCAAAATCAGCACTGAGAAGTCCCATCAACTTTTGAATATCAGACTTAGACTTGGCATCTATGAGCATATCATCTACATAAAAACTAGATAAACCATCGAATCATCGTCCAACTTGTTGTGATACAAACAAAAATCATACAAACTCCTATTGTAGCCCAACTAAATCATATAGTTATCAGACTTCTTGTACCATTGCTTAGGTGATTGTTTTAGTCCATACAAGGACTTTTTCAGCCTGCAAACAAAATCTTCATTACCAGGAATTCGGAACCCATCTGGTTGAGTCATATAAATATCTTCTTCAAGCTCCCCATTTAAGAAAGTTGTCTTCACATCTAGTTTCTCAAGTTTGAGATTCTGATGTGCAACTATCGCAAGAGGCACCCTGATTGAAGTATGTCTGATCACAGGTGAGAAAATCTCATTATAGTCAACCCCTTCCCTTTGTGTGAACCCTCTTACAACAAATTAAGCTTTATACTTGATCTCTTCAACATGTGAGATTCCTTCCTTCTTCTTGAAGACCCATTTATAAGTGACAATCTTCCTCTCCTTAAGACTTTTGACTAGCTCCCAAGCCTAATTTCTATCCACTAACTCCATATCATCTCCCATTGCAGCGAGCCATTGAGCAGACTCACTACCTAACACAACTTCTTTGTAGGTGGATTGCTCATTAAAATCCATCTCTTCAGCAACTTACAGTGCATAAGCAATCATATCTTCAAAACCATACCTCTTTGGAAGACCAACTCCAACTCTTAGAGCTCTATATGTAGCTATGCTTTGCTGATACACTTGAGGGCTTGGAGACTCTGACATATATGGAGATACATGTTGATCTTCTCCACCTTGGTGTTGTGATTCACACTCATGTTGAGTGACTTGCAGCTCCACCTATTCATCAACATCACTACTAGCTAGTACCACAATGGACTTCACAGTGGTGTTAAGCATAGAATGTTCATTGAAAACTACACTCCTGCTAATTATAATTCGACTTTCAGAGGCTGGCCAGATTCTATAGCCTTTAACTTCATTCCCAAAACCCACAATTATACCCTTTTTAGCTCTAGGTTCTAATTTACCCTCATTTTCCTGATAGTAAACTGTAGAACCAAAAACTCTCAACAAAGAATAATCAACGGGCTTACCAGACCACACCTCATAAGGTGTTTTACACTCAATATCTGTATGTGGTCTAAGGTTAATCAGATAACATACTGTACTTACAGCTTCCGCCCAAAATCCTTTTGCTAATCCAGCATTGGAGAGCATGCACCTCGCTCTCTCTAACAGCGTCTGATTCATTCATTCTGCTAACCCATTCTGTTGTGTAGTATCTCTGACAATATGATGGCGAGAAATTCCTTCATTCTTGCAGAATTCATTAAACTCAGACAAACAAATTTAAGACCATTATCAGTTCGCAACCTCTTGATCTTCTTTCCAGCTTGATTTTCCATCAAAGCTTTCCACTGCTTGAAATTTTTGAAATATTCACTGTTGTGTTTCATCATCATTACCCAAGTCATCCTTGAATAATCATAAATAATTGATACAAAATAACTGTGACCTCCAATAGATTCAACTTGGGAAAGACCCCAACAATCGGAATGGATATAA
Organism: Rubia tinctorum; assembly: GCA_032355605.1. Classification (NCBI taxonomy): domain Eukaryota; kingdom Viridiplantae; phylum Streptophyta; class Magnoliopsida; order Gentianales; family Rubiaceae; genus Rubia; species Rubia tinctorum. The sequence goes on from JAULKM010040906.1 coordinate 10,841, forward strand.
TCAAGTGTACTCTTTGTCCTATGGACACCCTTTGGAAACTTGCTACAATGAAGCTTCTCAAACACACAATGCTCACAAAACTCTAGATTCTGCATCGTGTGCCCACAAAGAAGATCTTTTTTTATAGAAGTTGCATCCCTATTTCACTGATATGGCCAAGCCTCATATGCCAGAGTTTGGTCATATCCTCTTTCTTAACTTCAGATGATGCAACTGCAGCGGAACCTGACATAGTAGAACCTTGTAGAAGATATAAGGTACCAAGTTTTATACCTTTCAGAGTAACTTTTGAACCCTTACAGATATTCATAACTCCACATTCGCCTTGGAAACTAAGACCCTTACTATCAAGGAGACTCAGTGATATCAGATTCTTTGACATCAGTGTAACATGCATAACCTCGTTCAAGATGCAGAATGTACCATCATGAGTCTGTATCCTAATTGATCCAATTCCAACCACCTTGAAAACAACATTGTTGGCCATAGAAACATTGCCCACATCTATCTGCTCATTAGTTGAAAACTATTCCTTTTATGGACAAATATGGTACGATGCCCCGGAGTCAAGAATCCACGCATCTCTATAATGTGACTCATCGTTTGAAACTAGGGCTAAATCTTCTTCGGAGTTACCTCCAGAGTTACCATCAATTCCTGCCAAGGCGGCATAGTCTTCCTTCATTTCTTGCAGTCTCTTTTTCTTGGGACATTCATTTTTCCAATGCATCTTTTTCTTATAGTAGTTACATATATAGTTACTACTAGGACCTATAGAATTTGAATATTTTGAGTTCTTATTTCTCCCGATCCTTACTCCCAGTAACAACCAATCCTGACGCCTGATTTTTCGTACTAGAGCCAGACGCCTTTTGGCAAACCTCTATAGTATAAACAACATACCTAAATTCTTCCAAATATAGACTGTTTGTCCCAACAATGAAGGAATCAACAAAATTCTCATATGACAGAGGTAAAGATACCAACAGAATCAAAGCAGCATCTTCATCATCTATTTTAACTTCAATATTGCGCAAATATAACAGAATACTATTTAGTTGATCTAGATGATCTCTTAGAGGCGTACCTTCCTACATGTGCAAGCTGAACAGATGTTGCTTCAATAGTAGCTTGTTGGTTAAAGATTTTGTCACATATAGACTTAATAACTTTAACCATAGACCAACATCACTTTTTTCACTTGCAACCTCGACGATAACATCATCCGCTAGACACAACAGAATCAGGGAATGAGCCTTCTCTTACAGAGCCTCCAAGTCATCATCATCAACCAGTTTCTTAGATGTCTCACCTTCGTTCGATTTCTTGGATTCCGCCATATTCAATGGCGCCAACAAACCTTATTGCTTCAGTAAAGAACGCATCTTGATTTTCCAAAGATTGAAACTATTTCTCCCAGTGAATTTATCAATCTTCAAATTCAAAGCCGACATCTTTTTTGTTATCTCAACTGATCACTGGCTCTGATACCAGTTTGTTATGACATGTGCAATTAACGAACAACGAACTAAAGAAAAACATAGATAATTTTATGTGGTTCAGTAATAATTTGTTAGCTACGTCCACAAAATGTAAACGAATTATATTAACAGACTCAGAAGAGATTTCTCAGACCATAACGATTGTCTTCAAAATCTCATGCATATTACAAATAGACCCAGATGAGAGTTTATATAGATCTCTCAAACTACCTAATCCTAAACCAAAGTGGAATAAGATTAGCCTAATCAAATTCCTAAACGGAATTGGAATTACCCAATATAAAATCCAAAATAGAAAATGATTCAGATTCAAGTCATGTTGTAACACAAACAATAGTTGACACTGCATTTCACTATCAAATTGGATGAAATGTTGAAGCATATGTTGACAACATGGATCAAAAGCAAAAGGGTGTGTCAGTTCGCGCAGGACTTGAAATAAACCCTGGATACGCTAAGCGCGATTGGTATGAAACTCAACCCTAATAAGTGAATAATTAGATTGGGCGCAGGAAATTTTTGGGGGTATATATTATCCTTCAAAGGATGAGACCATCCCAAGTAAACAAAATCATGAAAGAAGTTCATGAGGGACTATGTGGGATGCATCAAGAATCTCAAACAATCGCGAAGAAGATAATTCTAGCATTATTGGCAAACAATGTTTAACGATGCACACAAATTTGTGTTAATGTGTAAGAGCCGCTAAATTAATGCGTCGGTATTGCATGAGCCATAAGTCTAATAGGGATATATGAAACCTAGTGATATGAATCTCCTTGCGAAGACTCTGGATTGCGGAAAATTGGATCTTTATTTATTTGAGAATCTCGCACCACTCA
>JAULKM010040916.1:0-13184 GCA_032355605.1 Rubia tinctorum
GAAGGAAAGGGATGATGGTTTAGGGTGGTGGCGAGAAGTATGGGAGAGGGATGCAGAGGGCTGCGGTGAGAGGGAATGGAGATGGCGGCGATGAGGTTCGAATGGTGCTAGGTTGGCAAAGGCGGAGGGAGAGGTATGGGGAGAGCGGCGGGAAGCGGATGCTAGTTTAGAGTGCTAGCGAGAGGGAGGGAAGACAGATGTTGAGGGCAACAGAAAGAGGGAAGGAAGACGGTGGCGGCGGGGGGCTAGGTTGGGGCTAAGGTGGCGGAAGTAGGGGAAGAGGGAGGAATAGGGCAACAGGAAGAGAATGTTGGTTTAGAGTGGCGGCTAGATGGAGGGAAGATGAAGGCGACGACGAGATTAGGGTGGCGGAGGCAGGGGATGGGGGGAAGGAGATGCTGGTTTAGGGTGGCGGAGAGGGGGATGGGAGAGAGATGTTCAAGTTTTCGACGACGACGAAACTTCTCGGCAGCGATGCTGTAACCGCGGCGGAGGAGCATGGCACATGGGTGGATTGTGAAGAAGAAAGAAAACAACTGGGTATAATGCGTATTAAAGTTTTAGCATTGGTCTAAGAGGTATTTTGGTCATTTCAGTTTATGGTCAATGCCTGAAATCTTTGAGTCAGTGTTAGAATTAGGAACCTTAGCTATATTGGTAAAATTTGACTAATAGTTAGGGATATATTGGCACAATTGGTAATAAGTTAGGGTTAGATTAACACTTTCTCATATTGCAGGGTTCTACTAGCACTTTCATCCAAAAGTTAGGGTTAGAAATGTATTTTGCCCTATAAGTTTATTCCCTTTCAAATCGTGTCACTGTCTCTGTAAATATCTATGTATTGTATTCCCAATGATCAATACAATCACACATTTACACTTTACATGGAAACCTCTAAAAATCCCAAAATCTTAATTTTGTTGAAACCTCTAAAAAATTCCAAAATCTTAATTTTGTTGACAATTTCCACTGCAGCCCGACGACTTTCATTGCCGTTGCAGCTCACCGTTGCCATTCGTCCATGTCGATGCAGTAGTGCACGAACCATTCCATTTTGTTAGTACCACACCAATCGTACACGAACCATTATGTCCATGTCATTCTTAGCCTTACGCCGATCGCTGCCCTTGATGTTGAATCCTGAATTTGCCGACGTCTGTGATGCCATCAAATTTACCCATATCGCTGCTGAAGCCGAGGCCAAGAAATTTTATGATGCCACCGCTCATGATTCCCTTTAGCTCTCCCCAGTCAGTTACAGTTTCACACTGGTAGCTCGCAGTCACTGCCGTCTGATCACCCAGTGAACTCTTTGTACTATCTCCATCATTCAAACACCCTTCTGCAACCACTCAGTCACAATATTATGGAGACTCACAAATATGTTGTTATAGCTTTTTAACCTTCAACTGATTCCATAGCGTTTGCAGTTCGTCGTTCACCCGCGTCTGGCTCCTATCATGGCGCTCTCACTGCACATGATCGTAAGAATCTTACATGTACTCATTGTAATCTCAAGGGTCACAAAAAATCCAGTTTTTCAAGATCATCACATATCCAGAATGATTCACTGAGATGAGGAATGGAGGGAAAACTGAAGTCGTCGAATCCAAGTCTTTAGCGCCGTATCCAACACTAGTGCCGGTGCTGCTCTTAATATTACAAAAAATCGAATATTATAAAAATATACTTCTATCTATAGTTGTATTCACTCCATTCCCTATCTTGGTTTACAAAGTTTGACTAAATAAATTATTTGAAATTTGATTTTCTAAGTAACAAAGTTTGACTAAATGAATAGTGATCAGTGGAAATAAATTTGGGACAGAGGGAGTAGAAAGATGTATTTATATATTCTTCTTTCATCCACTCCCTATTTTGATTGATCTTCCATACATGGGTCTTCATATGACACCGGTAATGCAAAAGACTATTTTATATTTCAGAGTTAAGTGCTAAAATGACCATATTTTTATGCTGAAAATGCCAATATAACTCTGCAATCTTAAAAAGTGCCAAAATAACCTTTGACCATGTTGACTTTTTAGTCAACCGGTTTACTGCTTGATTTTGTGGAAAATACCATTTTGCCTTTATTATATAAAAAGAAAATACAAAAACCTGAAATGACTTAACTGTCTCATTTCCTTCTCTTTTTCGTCCCTTCTCTTCTTCATCTTTCTCTTCTCTCATCGCCGACTACCCTCATTTCCTTCTCTTCTTTGTTTTCTCGTCGTCGATTCCACCCTAACTCATCCCCACCGTCGCCGATTTCCTTTTCTTACTTTCAATTTCACCCGTCATCCGCCACTCAATGTTTCCTTTTCTTCTTCATCCTCACAATATTTCCAACGTCGACGTTAAGGTTGAGCTAGGGTTTACGATGAGCGGCGGTGAGGCTGAGCTAGGGTTTGTGGTGGTAGGGCTAGGGTGGGTAAGCGATGGGCTAAGATAGGGTTTGCAGTGAGCGGCGGTGAGGTTGAGCTAGGGTTTACAGTGGTGGGGCTAAGGTGGGTGAGCGGCAGTGAGGCTGAGCTAGGGTTACATGGGAGATGAGAGCGACGACTATGGTGGAGAGCGGGGGTGGCGAGGAGGGATTCTTACATGAGAGACAAGGGCGGCGTCTATTGTGACGAGTGGGGGTGGCGAGTAGGTGGTCGATGTGGAGCTAAGAAGGGGTGGCGGATGTGGGGACGCCAAGGAGGTGGTGGCGGAGGTGGCCTCTCTGGTGCTGAGAAAGGGTGGCGGAAGTGCCGACGATGGAGATGTTGGCGGCAGAGCTTTCCGGCAGCGGCGAGGCAGAGTGGGTGGCAAAAGTGGTGGCTAGTAGAGGCGGTGACTGGTTGTGGCAGGGGCATTATTGGGATAAATTTTTCAGCTTCTACATTAAGGGCAATTTAGTCATTTCACTATTTTATCATTTCCGGAATTGAGAGGGTCAATGCTGAAAATAGTGACTTTGGCTATATCGGCTCAAATCTTTCGAAAGTTAGGGTTAGATTGGCACATGCAATAATTAGTTAAGGTCAAATTGACACTTTATGAGATTGCAGGGTTATATTGACACTTTCAACCTAAAGTCAGGGTTATAAATGTAAATAACCCTATATTTTATTTCATTTACTGCATCATCTAAAATAATACTCCTCATGTCCCACAATAGAATTTTTCTTTTTCTTTTTTAGCCCGTCTCACTATAAATTTCCCAATTAAACTCTTTGCTTTTTTAGTAAGAAAAATTCACCTAAAACATCCTCATGATTAGTGTCACATCAGCTGAACTTGACACGATTCACCTAAATTTCCTAATTTAGACCGAACCCATGTACTAATGAAAAGGTGCCACATCAATTTGCATAGAAGGTTTAAACAAAAATAATTAGGAAGTTTTAAAAGGAACAAAGGTAGAAGATGTTCACTGTAAGGAGTCGTTTAGTTCACGTGGGAATTAAATTCCCACAGTAATTTTTATTTGATGGGAAATTATTTCCATGATTAAAATATATACAAAACATGTTTGGTTACACATGTAGGAATTTGTATTTCCTAGGATTTATTTTCTGTGATGTTGTTTGGTTGACTTCATTTACTTCCTATGAAATTCATCGATTATAAATATTTTTTTAAAAATAAATAAATTCACGCGTCATTCGTGGGATAAAAATATAAATGCATATTTAAAAAGTGAAGGATTTGTAATCGATCGAAGGGTGTACTCAGTAAGATACTTCCCTCGTTGTGTGGGAAGTTTAATTTCCTTCGCATTTCAAATTCCCACGCTTTTACTGTTTTCCGTCAACCAAACAACCATACACATTCTAAAATTCTAGAAATTTATAATTATCGCATCTCTGACTGCTTACCAAACGAATACGAAGTATGTAACAAAAGGTAAAAGAAAGTGCAATAGAACTCCATGTACTATGTTGATCGCTACAAATCTCACACAAATACGATCCTTTGTTTGAAAAACAGTACGCACCAATCTTTGAAAATAATACGGTACAATTTGTTTTGAATCTTTCAAGATTCCCTGTAAAGTCATATGGATTTCATAAATTAATAAGTTGGCATTTGTAAACTAGAGTTAAAGGAAAAAAACGTTCCATGTTGGAACATACTGAAGTTCAGTTTTGGTGTTCATAATATTGCTATAAAATTAATTTATGGAAACTTGGAGTTTTAGCAATATTTGAATCATCCGTTCAGAAGCTTAATGGTTTTATGAAAAATCCCTATAATTATGGAATTGGAGTTGTAGAATATTATAGTATATTTGAGATAAGAAAATCTCTTTATTTATGTGATTTGGATATGTTTCAGAAATAGATAAGGAACAGGAATATTATGGAGATAATCATGGTTCATTCCGATCTGCACATGGACTATAAATAGAGGACATTAAACGGTTGCAGGATGTACAAATTTAATCGAGAAAAATATGCACTTCAGATTTACATTATTCCGAGAGTTTTGCAAGAGCCAATTTTCATATGTTCCAACATACGTGACCTGTTAATCAAGTTCATACTCGTACACCTTAATTCCCCGGAAGGAGGAGATCTAGCGCCGATGAGTTTCGAGATTAGAGGGAGTTTGATCAAGGCGGATCGGTAGCAAAGAGAGTTTGCAAAATCCACACATTAATAATTAGAAGATAAGTATAATTGTATGGTGTACTCCGTACTGTATCTTTCTGATTAGTGAATTTATTCTGAACTGGGCCAGACCCCGTAGATGTACGTGGATTTCACCGAACTGCGTAACCAAGTTGTGTGTCTCGTTTTTTATCTACTTTATATACTTAGTTAGATACGCTATGTTGGAACATAGGTCTAATAGTTAAGCTAAAATTGTAAAACCAAATTTTCAATTGGTATCAGAGCTTGGTCGCTTACGTTTTTACCTTGGTTGTGTCAAGGAAAGTGTGATCAAGTTTTTCCATGGAGACAAGGGAAGGAGCTTTTGGGTCTCGGCCACCTCTTCTAGAAGGAACAAACTACAATTACTGGAAGGATCGCATGAGAGTGTTTATCAATTTTCTTATTGAACATGCATGGCACTTTGTTTAGAACGAGTGGAATCATCCAACTGAAAATGAAGAATCCAACTCAAAAGAGATAGAGGGAGGGTCAAGTTCAAGGAAAAGAATGCTTAAAGATAAATCATCTTGATCTCCAGACGAATTGAAGACTTCACTGGCTAATTCCAAAGCATTGAATGCTATCTTCATAGCAGTGAATGAAAATCATTTTAAACTCATCTCTACATGTCATCAGGCTAAGAAAGTATGGGATATCTTGCAGACTATACATGAAGGAACCAGACGAGTATGTGAATCCAAACTACAGAATTGAAAATGGAGGAGAATGATACGATTGCCACATTCAATGGGAAACTTAGAGACATCTCTAATTTGGCTTATCAATTGGGAAAAGTTTATAAGGAATCTAAACTGATGAAGAAGACCTTGAGATCACTGCCCAAGAGATTTTCTATGAAGGTTGCAGCAATAGAAGAGGCTATAGATGTATCCACAATGTCTTTGGACGAATTGATGGGATCTCTACAAACTTATGAGATGACTATGGAACAGTCTACAAAGAAAATTCAGAAAGAGTTGGCTTTTAAAGCATCTTCATCACGAGATGATCACGAATCAGATAGTGAGGATGATATTGAAAAAAATTCTCTCATCACAAAGAATTTCTCAAGAATGTTGAAGAAGGTGGTGAACAAAAAATCACAAGAAAGAACGGGAGGAAATTGACCACGTGGACAGAGCTTTGGAAAGAACCGTAGAAATCGCATGGAGCAAGGAAACCAACAGTTCACTAGAAATCAAGATGGTGAAGCAAAAAGCAAGGAAGGATTTATTGTAGAGAATGAGAAGGTTTTGGACATATCCAATCTGAATGTGCCAATATCCCTAAGAAGCAAGGAAGATCGTATGTCACCTCGTGGAGTGAGGATGAAGAAAATGAGAAAAATGAAGGAACTTACCAGTAATTATGTGGCATTTGGACAAAGATTTGTGATAAAGCTATGGACATATGTTCCAACACAGATACTGTTGTATGTTCCGACATAGATATGGTATGTTCCAACATATGTTCTGCTGATACTTCTAGCGATGATAAAGACCAATCTGTGTGTGATGAAGACATCTACGCTTCATATGAAAAAATGTATGACATGTGGTTAAAGGTGGAAGATGCAAATAAGTCCCTGAAGATTGAGAAAAGTCAATTGGCCGAGGCAAAGAAGGAATTGAAAGAGCAGGTTGAAAAACTTAAGAGCGAAGTTGAAGATCTGAACGTGAAAGTAAATTCTATGACTGAGAGGGCAGAATTGGCAGGAAGTTAAATTCTAGCCAGGCAAAGTTAGATGATATTATAACCATGGGAAATAACTTCGAAGATAGACAGGGAATCGACTATGGAAATGTATCATGCGATACTGGAAATTTCAAGCTAGAAGTTCAAGTCATAAAGAGAAAGGTGATTAAGACTCGTCAGAGAAAACCTCTCATCTGCAGTTATTGCATGTTTCAAGGCCATACCGAGAAACGGTGTCTCAAATTACTGAGAGATGTCATGAATGGACGACAGTTGTCTGTATGTTCCAACATAGATGATACCCAACGGTCAAAGATGGTTCGAAAGGTATGGGTTCCTAAACTCATGAATACTTGTTTTGTTACTCATAATTATCTTATTGCACATTCTAGAGATTTGTGGTACTTCGATAGTGGGTGCTCTCGTCACATGAATGGAACTCAGGAGTTTTTGAAAAAATAAAACCATATGATGGTGGTTTTGTTACCTTTGGAGATGGAAAGAAGACTCGTGTCATTGGCAAAGGTGAAGTGCACATTGAAGGATTTCTGGTGTTTACAAGTGTGTTGCTCGTTGAGGATTTAAAAGCAAACTTGTTAATTATCAGTCAGTTGTGCGATGAAAATATGACAGTTGAATTTCATAAAGAAAAATGTGTGGTGAGACATGGGAATGATAAAGTATTTTCTGGCATTCGATCATCAGACAATTGTTATCTTCTGGAGCAAGAAGTGCGATGCCTAAGTTCAAAACAAGATGAAGGTTCTATGTGGAATGGGAAGCTAGGTCATATCAACTACAAAACCTTGGTGAAAATTGCAAATTCAAAGGCAGTATGAGGTATGCCCTTCCTCACGACCAAAAGTGAAATTGTTTGCGGACCATGTCAGCAAGGTAAAAAAAATATAGTCTCCTCACTCTTTAGTACAATATATTACTACCTCAAGGAATCTTGAATTGTTTCATATGGACTTAATGGGTCCAATCAATACACCTAGTGTGAGTGGAAAGAAGTACATATTCGTGTGTGTTGATGATTTTTCTAGATATACTTGGGTGGCCTTTCTCAAAGAAAAATCCGATACCGTGGATGTGTTTAGAAGTTTGGTGATAAAATTGCAGATAGAGAAAGGAAGTCTGGTTGGAAAGATAGTCAGAATCAGAAGTGATCATGACAGAAAATTTGAAAACTCTAAATTCAATGATTTATGTGATGAACTTGGTATTCAACGTGAATTCTCTGCTCCAATCACTCCACAACATAATAGCATTGTCGAAAGGAAGAATAGAACACTTCAGGAGATGGCACGAGTCATGCTTGCAGAAAAAGGCATATAAAAAATGGTGGGCAAAAGCTGTTAATACAGCTTGTTATACTATCAATCGAGTGTATCTTCGATCGTTTACCAACAAGGCATCTTACGAGATTTGGAAGGGGATGAATCCAAGTGTATCTCACTTTCGTGTGTTTGGAAGCAAGTGATATATTCTACGAGATAGAGATCCATTGGCCAAGTTTGGCAATCATAGTGATGTTGGTATATTTAGGGGGTATTCTATAAACAATCGAGCATACCGAGTGTATAATCTTCACATAAATACGCTTATGGAGTCAATCAATGTTGTTGTGGATGATTCAGATGACAAACAAGATTCAAAGGAGAAAGTAGATGAACCAGATGTTGAGTATGTTCCAACACAGATCAATCCGCCAGTGTCGTCAGACTATGTTGGAACACAAGATCAAGCAAAAGAGCAGCCGGTGTCTGCAGAAGTTGAGTATGTTGGAACATCTTCCCCCACACCTAGTTAATATGTTCCAACACAAGAGATACCGGAACCGATCTCAAGAATAACTCGATCAATTTCTAGAGTGAAATACCGAGAGCTCCCCGGACTGCAATGTTTCATCTCACTCATTGAACCAAGGAACTACAAGGAAGCATTACTTGATGAATACTGGATTGCGGTAATGCAAGAAGAGCTCGAGCAGTTTGAACGCAATGATGTATGGTATCTTACTCCTCGACCGAAAGGTGTAAATGTTATTGGTACAAAGTGGATTTTCAAGAACATGTCTGATGTTGATGGTCAAATTACTTGCAATAAATTTAGACTGGTGGCACATGGATATACTCAAGTGGAAGGTGTTGACTTTGATGAAACTTTTGCTCCAGTTGCCAGGTTAGAATCTATTCGCATCTTACTTGCTATTGCTTGCACTGTGAATTTTACATTATATCAGATGGATGTGAAAAGTACCTTTCTAAATGGAGGGGGTGAATGAGGAGGTACATGTGGAACAACCTAAAGGATTTGAAGGTCCTCACTATCCACATCACGTGTATCGACTTAAGAAGGCCATATACGGTCTGAAACAATCACCTAGAGCATGGAATGAACGACTGACTAACTTTCTACTTTAGAAAGGTTATCGTCGAGGGGGGGGGGGTAGATCGTACGTTATTTGTGCTTACCAAATCCACAAAGTTTCTGATTGCTCAAATTTACATGGATGATATTGTGTTTGGCTCTACTTCATCTTCTATGGTGCAAGATTTTGTGTCACTTATCCAGGCCAAGTTTGAGATAAGCATGGTTGATGAACTCACATATTTTCTAGGGCTTCAAGTTAAGCAAGAGAAAAATGGTTTGTTCATAAACCAAAGGAAGTATTCGTTGAATCTTGTGAAGAGGTTCAGACTTAGTAGTACACGAGCCGTACGAACTCTAATGCCAACTACAGAAAAATTGGTGAAGGATGAGAAATGTGTTTCAGTCGATCAGAAACTATACAGAAGCATGATTGGGAGTCTTTTGTATCTTACTGCTAGTCGACCAGATATATGTTTCAGCGTAGGTGTCTGTGCAAGATTCCAGGCTGATCCGAAGGAATCTCATTTGATTGCGGTAAAAAGATTTATTCGATATGTTAGTGGAACTTCTAATTATGGAATCTGACATTTTGAGAATCAAGACTAAGATTTTATTGGTTACAGTGATTCTGATTGGGCTGGTAATGCAGATGATCGCAAAAGCACTACTGGGGGTTGTTTCTTTATTGGTACTAATTTGGTCTCTTGGTATAGTAAGAAGAAAAATCAATCTCTTTATCATATGTGAAGCTGAGTATCTTGCTGCTGGAAGTTGTTTTGCACAATTATTATGGATGAAACAAATGTTGAATGACTATGTAATTCAACAAGGGCCTCTAAAGATTATGTATGACAACAAAAGTGCAATTGACATCTATACAAATCTGGTTCAGCACTCTAGAACAAAGCATATCGACATCAGACACCATTTTATCAGAGATTTGGTTGAAAAAAGGAGGTTATGGTGGACTATATTCCAACATGTGAGCAATGTGCAGATATATTCACTAAACTGTTGGATACCTCAACCTTTGAATTTCTTAGACAACACTTTGGTGTGTGTCGAATGTGAGGTACGCATGAAACTCCTCTGTACAATATGTATATTTTATTTTTCAGTTTTTTCTTGAAAAAATTAGAAAAACAAAAAAATAGAAAGACAAAAGCGGGGGGCAAGAAGAAGAAAGTTTAAGTGGTTGGATAGTATGTTGGAAGATAAAGATGTGACATGATTTGACTTGAGAAAGAAAGGTTATTATTGTCTTGGAAAGGGAAAAAGGTAAACTCGGTTTTAGAGGTGAAAAAGGAAAGAGAGTTGTTTTTTGTTTAAACTCTCTTTATCTCTCCACATTCCCTCATTTTTGGTATTACACCATTTTCCTTGCTACCAAATCTTTGAAACTTTGGAAGTTATTTGTTTCCGAGTTTGAGTGTGCCAAGAACTCTTTTACCTACTCCAAACTCTACCTTGATACTCTTACTATGGCCGGAACTAAGAAGCCTATTCTCCTCACCTTCGGTAAACCTGAGAAGAATTCACCAAGCAAGGAGGAAGCATCAACCTTATGGCTGGAAATATTGAGGAAGATTCACCTTGGTGTGACCGGGTGTATATGCGAGGAAAAATTGTGTATTTCTCGGCTGAAATGATTAACAGGCTATTGGGGCTGAAAACGCTAGACTTTGAGGGTATTTTGATGAATAAATGGAGGTTTCAGATGATCAAATTCTGACTGAGATATCTGGAGGAGTCAAGACTGAATGGGCTACAACTGGATACCCTCAAACTTCTTGCTTGACCTCTAGGTTCTTTGGGCTGTATCAGGTGGCCGTAAACTGCTGGATGTCATTCTCAAACACCACAGCACTTACTCGTTAAATGGAAAGGTTGCATTACTGTGTTGGAACACAGAGGCCGATTAACCTTGGCCTACTCATACAGCAGGCTATTGTGCATCAAGCAATATCCTCAAAGGCAAAGCATGCCCTGGTATATCCGTGCATCATATCAGCATTGGTCAGAGGTGAACGAGTAAAAACAAAGCCAAAGGATGAGATCGTGGAAACTGAGCTGTTAAAACCAAACAAAAAAAACCTTCGGTTTGAGGCAGATGAAGGATTTGCCATGGAAGCCGAAATCTGCTGGTTCTGTTTCTACTCAAGAGGACAAACATGCTAAGTTGGTAGCTTTGAAAACTAGGTTGGGTGTCATTACTATCCAACTTCCTGCTTTGGAGGCCGAGAAAAGAAAGCTTGAAAAAGAAAAGGCTCAGCTGGAAGCATAGAGAGCTAATCCTGAGCGGGATTGATTGCTAAAGAACTATGTTCCAACATAGTCAGTATGAGTTTCAGGGGGAGCAGTTTTTATTTTGTTGAATTTTGTTCTTTATTTCTAAGAATTTGGCATGTTAATGGTCCAGGGGGATACATATTTTGGATATTATTTTGGTGATGGTGTTATTTGAATTATGTCCTTGGATTTCTGGTTTTCGATTTATTTTAGATTTTTAATCATATATGTTCCAACATAAGGGGATTATTATGTACATTGGAAGTTTTTTTTTGTTTTCCAAAATGGTTGGGTCCACGAAATGCCAAAGGGGAATATTGTAAAGTCATATGGATTTCATGGATTAATGAGTTGGTATTTGTGAACTAGAGTTAAAGAAGAAAAATGGTTCATGTTGGAAAATACTGAAGTTCGATTTTGGTGTTCATAATATTGCGACAAAATTAATTTATGGAAACTTAGAGTTTTAGCAATATTTGAATCAGCCGTTTAGAAGCATAATAAATTTATGGAAAATCTCTATAATTATGGAATTGGAGTTGCAGAATATTATGAGATATTTGAGATAAGAAAATTTCCTTTATTTATGGGATTTGGATATGCTTCAGAAGCAGATACAGAATAGGAATATAATGGAGATAATCATGGCTTATTCCGATCTGCACATGGACTATAAATAGAGGACATTAAACGATTGCAAGTAGGGATGATCATGGGTCGGGTCTAAGAAGACCCAGACCCGACCCTAAGAAAATTTAGTTAGATCAAAACCCGACCCGGACCCATAGGGTCTGAAAATTTTAGACCCGTACCCAGACCCGATGGGTTTAAACGGGTCTTGGGCAAAACGGGTCCTAAATGGGTCTAATATTCTATTTTTTTCTTCACTAAATAAAATATATATTATTTTAAATGCAAATAATTGAATTTCAATATGTATTAAAATTATTTTTCAAGATAAAAAATATACAATACATATTATTTGTTGAATTTGAAATAAAAACACAAAGATAATATGAAAGTAATTTAGAAATTTGAATAAAATTATATATAGTTAGACTCATATCATATGGGTCTACAGGTTGGGTCTGGGTCGGGTCGGGTCTGGGTCTTAATATTTAGACCCGGACCCGTATCTAAAAATCTAGACTCGTACCCGGACCCGATGGGTCTAAATTTTTTGGACCGATACCCGACCCAATGGGTCTAGGTCGGGTCCTAAACCCATGATCATCCCTAGTTGCAAGATGTACGAACTTAATTGAGAAAAAATTGCACTACAGATTTACATTCTTCCGAGAGTTTTGCAAGAGCCAATTTTCATATGTTCCAACATACGTGACATGTTGATCGAGTTCAGAATCGTACACCTTAATTCCTTGGGAGGAGGAGATCCAGTGTTGACGAGTTTCGAGGTCAGAGAGAGTCTGATCAAGGCGGATCGGTAGCAAAGAGAGCTCGCAAAATCCACACGTTAATAATTAGAAGATAAGTATAGTTGTATGGTGTATTTTGTATTGTATCTTTCTGATTTGTGAATTTATTCTGAATTGGGTCAAACCCCACAGATATAGGTGAATTTCACCGAACTGCGTAATCAAATTGTGTGTCTCATTCATTATTTACTTTACATATTTAGTTAGATACGCTATGTTGGAATATATGTCTAATAATTAAACTAAAACGGTAAAACTAAATTTTCACTTCCCAACCTCGTCTGGATGAGTCAACGGAATCAAATTATAATAATGGCCACCAACTAAATTGATTTTTACCTTTACGGATATACTAGCGAGATGTAAGCCAAGGAAGAAGAAAGATACTCTCTCGGTACCCCCTAATTGTATCATATCTGTCTTATTTGGTGTCCACAAAGAGGTTAATTAATATCAATAATCATTGGGATCCATTAAATATAAGCTAATGAAATGAGAAATTTCCATTATTTTCTAGTTTGGCATTATGATCAAATGGATTTTATAACATTGAGTTACAAGGAGAAATAGTATTGGGATCTCAATCTTCCCATATACTCATTTAAAATTGGGTAATTATGGGTACCCAATTAATTCCCTTCTTTTGATGAATATATTATTTAGATTAATTAGACTCCACACAACCGTGAATATTTTTTTATTATTTTCTGACTATTTTTATAGTTACATTTTCCAAACTTCA
>JAULKM010040925.1:0-13184 GCA_032355605.1 Rubia tinctorum
CATGAACCCTTAGAAATATCCCTCTTCTCTGTGGACGACCCCAACTTGCCAAACTATCTACTTAGTTGTATTTAGTAAGCATTTTGGGATTATAAATTGTATCTTTGAGAGTACGGCGATGACCTCCCACACCTCGTGTCTTTTAATGCGACTCATCGGCTGGAAAGACTTTTTGCTCAGTTGAACGGCACGAGCCATGTCATTTTTCACACCTCGTGGTCTTTCTTCACAATTGGAACTTGAAACTACGCGGACCATGTGAAACTGCACAGTCTGTGTCCATACGTAACCCTCAGAGTGAACTTGGGGACACGGGAAGCACAAACTACACGGCGCATGTTGAGGGGCTCTGACATGACCCGTGTTGCTGGAATGGGCTGTGCTAGCCACCCCTGGCATGGGCTGTGCTAGCCACCCTCTAGCTTGGGCCATGCTAGGCTGGGTTGGCTCGTGCTAAGCTTCATGCCAGCCGGTCAGTAGGTTGATGCCTTCTTCCGTTCTTGACTTTTTTGAAATTCAATTCCGTCTTTCCTGGCTCAATTCCATCTACTACCATGTGTTTAGGTTCGTGGCCTTCTAGCGTGGTCTTTCCCAGCTCAATTCCCTCTCTAGGTTCCTTTTTCCATCTTTTTTATCTTTCTTTTGCTCAAAGGTGTTGAATCCAATGAAATACTTGGGTTCAATACTTAGGGAGTAGGGATCTAATTTGGGGATAATAATTGTATTCATGTGTTGATGTTTATTTTGTGAAATATCTAGATCTACCTATTTCTGTGTATTTTGTGATTATTATGATGGCTTGTTCTTAACATTTTTGTGCATTGCATGATTTTCACACTTTGTTGGCACGCAACCAAGTATACTTTAATGTTGGTGCACTATTGCTACTCCCCGGTTAATAAAATCTAGTTGCCTTGGGGTGATGATAGTCCAGAACTGGACGTGTGCACGAAAGTTACCGTTGTTAATCGTCACGATTGACCATGTATCTAGTTAGCCAACCAAAAGGTTCAAAGGGTTTCAGTTAGATATATATTGAGTAGCAAACTAGGATTATTTTGTTGATCCTAGAGCCATCGATGAGAAGGCTATTTTCTTTGCCTTTTTAGGCCTAGGAGTAGTGCGTTTATGGTGTTTCACCTGGGACTTAATCACATGCCGGAGAATCGAACATGCGCAATGAGCAATATCCATTGTTGCACTCTCCTAGTTGCAAAGTCGAAGCTGATAGTAGATTTTATACGAGCAGCTCCATGTGACAGATAGAGGGGAATTTTGACCATTGTCCGCACCACGTGACACAAACACTAGAATATGGTTTAGTTCTTGTAGTTGATGAAATCGATGATCAAAATAACATTGACCATGTTACACAAATATTCCCCAAGTGCTACTTAATTTTTTTTAATTCTCGTGATTTACTCCATGCTTGTACTTGTTAGTACAACCTCCCTCCCCCCAATAACTGTTTTCACAACATAGTTTATTCCTAACACGTGGTCGGATTGACGACCCAACCAAGGTTGTGTTTCGTTGATTATTAGATTCCTAACATCTTTGTGGATGACTGGCACTTTCCATTATCTAGCTAACTTGTATAATGTGTTAGTTGAGTAAGTAGTGTTATTTTTTTGATTGGTTTTTGTTGTTGAGCTTTCTTACTAGTTTCCAGTTACCTCTAACCCTTTTTGCTATTGTTTATTAGAGTTGGCCATTTTTAATTCCCGATTTATGGTATATACCCTTTCTGAGAACTTGGGAGTTTTACATAGTCCAACGGATTACACAAGTAGTAGGCAAAGAAGGAAGAAGAGATTTAGGCCAAAAGTTTCACAAGAACCACTTTCAGTATCTTTAGAGAAAGAAGAAATGGAAGAGGATAACTGCACTTTGAGAGAGTTGATGGCTCCAAACTTGTAGAATCAACTGCTTTGAACATTTTCCCACCGTTACCACCTAATGTGTTGTTTGAACTAAAGAGCGGCATGATCCATTACTTTCCGACTTTCTATGGGATGGTCGGAGAATATCCAAACAAGCATATTTCATAATTCTACCTAGTTTGTACCAATATGAAGTCGACAAGTGTTTTGGAGGAAGACTTCAATCTGAGGGCATTTCCTTTCTCACTTCGGGATTTGGCCAAATATTGGTTATACTATCTCCCGCTTGGTTTCATCACCTTATGGATGGATATGAAGCATAGATTTCTCGAGAAATACTTCCCAGCTTCAATGTATGTGGGGTTGAAGAAGCAACTTTCCAACATCTCTCAGTTTGCTAATGAGTTCATCTACGAGTATTGGGAAAGGTTCAAGAGGTTGTTAGCTAGTTGTCTGTATCATCCATTCAAGGAGGGAGACTTGGTTTACTATTTCTTTGAAGGTTTGTGCAATGATAACATACGTATAGTGAATGCCTCTTGCAATGGTTCGATCGCTAACAAGATCCCAAAAGAAGCAATGGCATTCTTCGAGAATATGGCAAATGGAAGAAGGGAATCTAGTACAAGGTCTAGGGTGAAACCAATGGATGAACCATATAAATCCCCTAAGTTATAGGAGCAAGTCAAAGTTGTTGCCTCCATGATGAAAGAGTTCATGAAAAGGGGAGTCAAAAAAATTGTGTGGTGTTTGTGATCTTGATCATCACACGAATGTGTGCTCACAAGTGATGGAGGACTTTGAGAAATTTAAGGTGTTGGATTACAACAGTGGTGGAAATAGGCCAAAGTTTGCTAGGGGACAGCAACAAGGGTTCCGCGGGAACCAAGGAGGCGAGAGGAAAGATCCCTATGCAAACACCTTCAACCCGAGGTACCGCGATCACCCCAACTTTCCTTGGCGCGAGGAGAACCAAATGTAAGGGTACAATTGAGGTAGACAAGATCCACATCAACTCTATCCGAGGGGAGAAGCGCTTTCCAAAAAACACGCCTCACTTTACAAGTAGAACCGAGAGGTAATATTTAAATAAATCTCTCAATTGGCCAAGAAACATGATTCCATTGGGGAGCGTACAAGGCAAGAGATTAAAGATATGAGACTGGGGCATTCTTGAGAATTAAGAATCTTGAGATTCAAGTCGGACAACTTGCCACCTCGGTAAGCTGACTTGAGGCCAAAGAGTCCGGAAAACTTCCTTCCCAATTGGAGGTCAATCCAGGGAGTGTGAGCCCTTTGAAGTTAAGAAGTGGGAAGGAGGTGCGTGAGCCCGGGAAGGAAATCCTACAATAGGATGACTTGGGAGTGGAAAACAACAAAACCAACTTGGAGGAGCAGTAATTGGTTGTGGAGGAACCCATCAAGGAGCTTCCAACACCCGAGGCGTAGGTTAACATCCCACCGTCTTTCCCCAATGCACTAAGGGGATAGCCAAAGGTGACAACCAATGGTGATCATATTCGAAAAAACTCTGAAAAGGTTGAGGTTAGTGTCCCGATCACTTGATTTAACATGTTCCCTCGTATGATTTTTTTAAAGTCGCATATATAAGAAAGAGGAATACCCCATAAGAAAATAGGTAAAGTGATATAGGGGAATCGCCACTCTTAATCATAGAAAATTGCCTACAAAATGTTAAGACCCGAGAATTTTTCAATTCCTATTTCTTTAGGTGGTAAATTGGTGAAAAATGCTATGATTGATCTAGGAGCTTCCATTAATGTCATTCCTTTGTGCATTTATGAGAACCTAGAAAAAGGTAAACTTAAAGAGACTAGGATAATCGTCTAAATGGCCAATCACTCCCAAACTAGTCCTCATGGACTAGCGAAGGATGTGATGGTCCGAGTGGGTAATTTAGTGTTTCTGGCAGACTTCTTTGTCCTTGATGTAGCGTACGATGGTGGTGCACCCTAAATTTTATTGGAGAGACCTTTTCTTAAAGCATCAAGGACTAAGATCAATGTTCATTTGGGAAGACTAACCTAAGAATATGACATGTATAGAGTTGGTTTTAATATTTACAAGTCTAAGCATGATTCACGTAATCCCTCTTAGTTTTTAAAGGCATAACCTTGTGTGAAGAAGATATTCAAATTGATGAATCTTGCATGACGGATAACGATGGTTGCCTTGATGTGACTTTTGATGATAGGGGGGAAGATAGCATGCTTAACAAGATTTTTATTACAATGAGAGTGATAAGAGAAGCCCTCTGATGCACTTTAACTGTGATGAGTATATTGATAAGGCTATGGCCTTGTATGATGTTAGTGATGATTTGTCTGTCTTGGATTGTTTTTCTATGCTCACTAACATGCAACGGGTTGCGGGAAGTGGTGAGGACGTAAAACACCCCCGACCACCTCCCAAGCCCAAGAAAATGGCCAAGGATTCGGTTTGGGATATGAACGGATATTCACTATTCCTGGAAAACAAAGCGTTTTAAGGTAAGGATGACTCCTTGTGGAAACATATTCACAAGGATGTCATCATGGGTGGAGTTGCCGATGGAAACTCCGGAAACCCATTGGTAGGTACCTTCAATTAAAATGCATGAAAAAGATATAAGTCGTGATGACGACAATAAATATACGTAGTCTTTCTTTCCTTGTTCCAGGCATGTTTTTAGTAGATATATTTTGAACGTTTTATTATGACAAAGGATTTTGAGATGAAACTCTTGTTGATCAATGAATTTGAGTTCGAGTCTCGTTCTTTTTGAGTAAAAGTATATAGGGCTTGTTAGGTGACAAAATTGGTTCGAAAAGGGAGGGAAAAGGGGAAAAGACACTATTCACAAAGGCAGCCTCGTGTCACACTCGTTTGGCACGAGGGTTCCTCATGCTAAATTTTGACACAACTTGTTCCACATGGAACGGCCCGTGCTGAGTTTTGGCACGGGCCGTGGCAAATTTTTGGCACAAGGGGTTCCTAGTGTTAGGTTCATGTATTGCGAATTTTTGGCGAAAAATTCATATTTTCAAAATTTTGAACTAAGACATGGAATTTTTGTCTTATTAATCTAGCGAAACCTTTGTTTTCCTCAAGTGTTGGTGTAAATAGTACATACACACCTCCCTTATGTGATATGTCCATATTATACGATGATTTTGGGATAATTTGTGCTCATTTTGGTGTACTTTTGTGCTTTGGGTGCTCCATTTTAGGAGAGTTAAGAGCTACTCTAGTGCTCTTATCACTTTTAATGCGGATTTTGTGAGACAGGGTAATGGTAGGAAGATTTGAAGACCATGAAAACTACTTTTTAAAGACAATGAAGACTGGAAGACGGGAAAAGGAGACTTCTACACTTAGAAAAGAAGAAGGAAAAATGTGAGGGCAGCTCACTCTACCAGTCGTGACTCGCGACGAATGTGTCGCAACTCGCGACCGACTGCTGCCCATACCTACTTTTTGACTTTTTTGTACTATAAATACTCTCTTATTTATCCCTTTGCAGCATCTTCTTCTCCCGATTCCTTAGCCATAAAAACCCTAGTTTCTTATTTTTTCCATCTTTGTTTCATCTTGAATTTATGTTTAAGTTGCTTTTGTTGTTTAGTATGAACTCTAGTAGCTAAACTTAGTCTTGGGAGCAATTGATTAAGGCTTCCAAGCCCATGCATTGAGAACTTTGTATGAAGCTATTTAATACTTTGCTATTGTGTATTTATTGTGCTTGAATTTAGTTGTTGAATACATTAATGGTATTAGATGTTTGAGTATGTGAATTGCTTGTATGATTATGTGTTAGGATTTGGAGAAAGTAGCTATTTCTCCTTTCTTTTGATATGAAATCCAAAGGCATGAATCAGAGCTTCTAATATGGTTGATGATTTGATGAATGTTAGATAAATGTGATAATGTCGAATTCTTTGTCATGTTTGTTTTGTGTAGAAAATAAGATAGTTTTATGAACGTTGAACGTTCTTGAGCAATCTTGTATAAATACATGAATTGGTTCAATGCTTAGACACGGTGTAGTGTTTATGAGTATTTCCAAACTTGTTGGTTCTTTGTACTTAATGTCATTATTGAGATAATTTTAGGCGTTGATCGACTAAAGGAGTCATTGGTGAGGTTTAGCAAGAGATGTGGAATTCACTCTTGTAAACTACTATCAAAGAAGGATATAAGATTTATATATTCACTACAAGTAGTAAAAGTTTTGAATAGGTTGTATGTTCTATAATAAATGAAAGGCTTGGAAGTAGAAATCAATTGTGCCCAAGGTCCCGTAATTTGTATTTAAAATTTTCTTGGTAGTTGTTGCTTATTTAGTAGATTTACATGGTTTGCTAGTTTAACTTGTCTATAAATTGATAACTTAAAAAACCCAACCCAAAAGCTCCCCTCTTTATATGCTTTTATATATGTGCATATCTTTATACCTAGTGTAGCATTTACCCTTATATGTGCATACGCTTTGGAAAATTTCTTTTCTCTATGGATGATCCCGACTTGCCATTATCTACTTAACTTTAGTTAAGAGCACTTTAGGCTTAAAAATAGTATTTG
This sequence comes from Rubia tinctorum, assembly GCA_032355605.1. Taxonomy (NCBI): domain Eukaryota; kingdom Viridiplantae; phylum Streptophyta; class Magnoliopsida; order Gentianales; family Rubiaceae; genus Rubia; species Rubia tinctorum. Next base: position 6,465 of record JAULKM010040925.1, read on the forward strand.
AGAGGTACTGAGACGACCTCCCAAATTTTGGCACCGCTTCGGAGGATTAGGATTATATTTTTAAGTGGCTGAGCATATTATGTGTGAATATATGCTAGTTGTGAATATTTCTTAGTTGACTTCTATTTGGTTTTTATGTGATTTTTGTTTGGCTTGGAGACGTATTTTTTGAGTTCTTGGTGTATGGTTCGTACTCGATCCTCTTCACAAGAACCCCTACACTACGACCCTAAGTTAGAATTGAACTTGAGAAGGTCTAGGAGGCTTTCTTTGGAAATTGTGAATAACAACCCTCCTAGTGACCATTTTGTGGAATCTTCTACCTTTATGGATCGTCACGAGGAGCATGAGGAGTAAATTCCGGGAGGAGAACCTCAACATCCTCCCATTCAAGGAAGGAACATTCCATTGAGACAAATCTCATTGAGGGAGGTTATGGCTCCCAATCTACAGCAACAATCGATGTGCATAACATATCCAGAGGTTGGAGCAAATGGGCATTTTGAGTTGAAGTCAGGATTGATACATTTGCTACCATCCTTTCTTGGTAGGCAAGGGGACGATCCTAACAAACACCTCCTTGATTTTCATATTGTTTGTACGGGGATGCTTCCCGAAGGGGTGAATGAGGAGCTTTACATGTTGAAGGCTTTCCCATTTTCATTGTGAGATGCCACAAGAGATTGGCTACATTATCTTCCGCCCAGGAGCATTACCTCTTGGATTTAATTTAAGAGGAAGTTTCTCTCAAAATACTTCCCCGCTTCAAAATCTTCCATCTTGAAGAAGGATTTAAGCAATACTATCCAATAGCAAAAGGAGTCCTTTTATGACTATTGGGAGAGGTTCAAGAAACTTCTCGCTAGTTGTCCTTATCATGGCTACTCGGATGGGGATTTGTTCTATTATTTATACAATGGTCTTCTTGATCAAGATCAAAGGCTAGTAAGGGGATCCTGTAATGGTTCTCTTGGGAACAAGTCCTCGAGGGAAGAAATGGAGATATACTAGGAGCTAGCTAAAGAATCAAGAAATTTTAGCTCAAGAGCCAATTTGAGAAGGAAAAACCCCAACAATGAAAGTGCTTCTTCCAATTATGGAAAGCTTGAAGACAAAGTCTCTACCCTTACTTATATGGTCAAGACTTTGATGACATATTTCAGGGCAAAACCTCATGTAAAGTCTTGAAAGATTCGTTCTTCTCCACATCCAACGGATTCATGTCCTACTTTGCAAGGCAATTATGTGGAGGAAGTGAGTGTCATGGGGTATTAAGGAGGGAAAGGATACACAAATCAAGGCTATCAAGGAGGTGTAGGTTACCAAAACCGACCTTACAATGTGGCTTACCAAGTCTACCCAAATATTCGATATGGGAATGCATAAGGAGGCCAAAATTTTCAACCTTATCGTTCCCGTGAACAAGAATATCGGCCATCACAACCTCAATACCAAAGGCTTGGTGATAAGCCCCACAATTAAGGTGAAAGTCTGGGGATGTCAAGGGAGGAAATTATGCAATCTATTAGCAAGTTGACCATATGTGTGGACAAGACCAAGAAACACCAAGAGAAAACCGGCTCTAGCATAAAAAACCTAGAGACTCAGGTGAGCTAAATGGCTCAAATCTTGAATTGAATAGAGGCAAGATATTTGGGGAAACTTCCTTCCCAACCGGAGCTTAACCCTCGTTAAAATGTGAGTGCCATCTCATTGAGGAGTGGAAAGGAAGTGAAAAATACCCCAAGGCAAGGTTTATGTAGAACGGATGTTTGGAAAGGAAGAAGATGTTGAGAAGAAGGCTGAGGAGTTGGCCAATGAGAAGATGAATGCGGGTGAAGAAATCAAGGTGGAGACTTTCGTGCCTAGGCCGGGATCAAATCCAGAAACCTCACCACCTTCTTGCAAGAAATCCAAAGTGGCAGAGATTCCTATCTATGAGCTGGAACAACCATTTCCGGAGGCCTTGAAGAATAGGAGGACCAAGGAGGATAACAAAGATATCTATGAAGAATATCGTAGATGTGAGGTAAACATTCCACTCTTGAATTCTATAAATCAAATTCCTAGGTATGCTAAATTTCTCAAAGAGTTGTGTACCATCAATAAGAAACAAAAATTGAAAAGTAAAAATAAGAGTGGAAAAAGTGAATGTGTCTCAGCAATTTTTGATGGTGAGTTAACTCCTAAATGCGATGATCCGGGAATGTTTACAATTCCTTGTGAGATAGGAGGGAAATAGGGTAACAAGGCCATGCTAAACTTAGGTGTTTCCATTAATATGATTCCATATTCTTTGTATGAAAGTCTAGATCTAGGCACTTTGCACAAAACCAGGGTTGTTATCCAACTAGCTAATCATTCTAGCACATACCGAAAAGGTATTGTGAAAGATGCGTTGTTGAAAATGGATTCTTAGACTTTTCCTCGCCGATTTCTATGTCGTTGATATGGAGAGTGATAGTCGTGCCACACCTATTTTGTTAGGAAGGTCATTTTAAACAACTTCAAAGACAATAATTGATGTGTATAGTGGAACATTAACCATGGAATTTAATGGGCGGAAGATGGAATTTGACACTCACAGTTCTATTGATCATCCTAGTAGATATCATTTTTGTGAAGCTATTGATGTTATTAATGATATAAATAAAGATGTTTTTGAGCCCAATGATGGTAAGTCCTCAAATGTTTCCATAGATGATGCTTTGATTGCAAATGTTGTTAGGACTAATTTAAAGAAAAGAAACTTCCAACACCCTTCATGTGTCAAAAGTAAAGCCTATAAAGGTGGTTTTCCCTCCTTCTCGTGAGAAGACTTTGGTGGAAGAGTGCAAACCACCACCAAAGGTTGCGGTTGAAATTTGGATGATCGGGTAGCCTAACATCATGGACCTACTTGGGATTGGGTAATTTAGCGGGGAAAACGAAGTAAGGTATGAAATTCTTAATTCTTGGTATACTTCGTTTTTGGGTATATATATATATATTGGTATGAAGTGAAGCTTGTATTTGAACATTTGACATAGTTTTATTTCACTTGATACCATTGGACTTTTGGGGAATATCAATTTGGTAATTAGAGAATTGATAAGTAGTATATTTGGGTAGAATTAGGAATAAGGATTGTGTGTGACAGAAACTTTTGTGGAATTATGATATTGAGAATTTTGTGAGGCTTTGATTGGGGAACTATTAGAATTAGGATGGGGACATTTGAACATCTTTGTGTTCTTGGATCTTTTCTCACTCGAGGACGAGTAAGGTTCAAGTGTGGGAGGTTTGATATGTCCATATTATACGATGATTTTGGGATCTTTTGTGCTCATTTTGGTGTGCTTTGGTTGCTCCATTTTACCTTGAAATTCTATTAGGAGTGTGAAGAGCGACTCTAGTGTCGTATCACTTTTAATGCGGATTTTGTGAGACAAGGTAAGGGTTGGAAGATTTGAAGACCATGAAGACTACATTTTGAAGACAATGAAGACCATGAACACTCGAAGATGGGAAGAGTATACTACTACACTTAGAAAAGAATAAGGAAAAATGTGAGGGCATCTCACTCTGCCTGTCACGAGTCGCGACCGACTGCTGCCCAGACCTACTTTTTGACTTTTGTGTACTAAAAATACCCTCTTATTTTCTGATTTTCCAGCATCTTCTTCGAATCCTTAGCCATAAAAACCCTAGTTTCTCATCTTTTCCATCGTTGTCTCATAAAACCCTAATGTGGTTGATGATTTGATGAATACTAGATAAATTTGATAATGTTGAATTCTTTGTTATGTTTGTTTTGTGTAGCAAATAAGATAGGTTTATGAACATTGAACATTCTTGACCAATCTTGTATAAATACAGGAATTGTTTCAATGCTTAGACATGGTGTAGTGTTTATAAGTGTTACCAGTCTTGTTGATTCCTTATACTTAATGTCATTAATGGGATACTTTTAGGCATTGATCGACTAAAGGAGTCATAGTAAGGTTTAGCAAGAGATGTGGAATTAACTCTTGTAAACTACTATCAAAGAAGGATAGAAGACTTTTCTTCACAACAAGTAGTAAAAGTTTTGAATATGTTGTATGTTCAATGATAGATGAAAGGCTTGGAAGTAGAAATCAATTGCGCCCAAGGTCCCGTAGTTTTTTTAAACTCTTCTTAGTAGTTGTTGCTTATTTAGTAGATTTACATGGTTTGATAGTTTAACTTGTATTTAAATTGATAAATTAGAAAAATCAAGCCAACCCCCCCCCCCCCCCTTATACGCTTTTATATATGTGCATATCTTTATATCTAGTGTAGTATTTACCATTATATGTGCCAACGCTTAGGAAAATCCCTTTCTCCGTGGACGACCCCAACTTTCCATTATCTACTTAATTGTAGTTAATAGCACTTTAGGGCTTAAAAATAGTATATTTGACAGTTACGGCGATGACCTCCCATTATGCATAAATAAATTGGTACTTTTGTCCTTCTCACTCTCTAATTTCAAAAATACCATCCTTATCTCATTTGTACTTCTTTTTTAATAACACTCTTTGCTGAAAAATAAGGATCCAAAGTACATTTCCTCACCCATAGGATTCATTTATCTCATCAAAATCTCTAAAAAAAATACTCACTCTCACCTCTCCCTGGAATATCTTTAAAAATTGAGCCATTTTCCTAAAAAATTAGCATTTTTGCTTCTTCTTGTGTGGATTATTCATCTATTGGTTTCAAATTCTCTGTAATCCTTTGAAATCTATGCTTGTTTGATTTGCTCAGCGTGATGGTGATGTGAACTCTATCCTTTGAAAATATGTCAAGGTGTTTTTGTAAAAGAAATTGGGTTGTTTGATGATCTTGTGCTAAACTAAGTGTGGGGGTGAGTGTATTGTCCTTGTGCTTTGATGATGTGATCTTCATTGATTATGATGATTTAATAGGGATGAATCTTTATTGCATGATCATCTTAATGGGGTGCTATGATTGTTCATGGGTTGATTGTTTAGAAAGATTGGTTCTTGATTGAATAGCCTTTATGTTGAGATAACATGATTTGAAATGTTGTGGCTATTTAAAAAGGGAATGCTCTTTTTGAATGAATCTTAATGTATTACCTTGTTTATCTTTGCATTATCACCATTTTTGTTGTTGTGAATGGGATGGCTCCAAAGAGGAAAATGTCAGAGAAAGGAACTACTTCCGGGGTGACAGGGGAAGGAAGCCAGCCAAGGTTGGGAAACGAGAGCTGGAAACTTCTCTTTCTCCTTACCCTGCAGTCATCATTGATGAATTCATGGGCTTGACCAAAATTTTTGAGGGTGCGACCCGGAGGTGGAGGTACCTAAAATGCCCAAAGCGTACTATCTTGGAAACAAATTTTGCTTGTAAAGAAACTTTGGGAGATTTAGGTCTACTCGAGCCTATCACGTACTTGCTTAGTAGGATAGGCCTAGAGGGTTTCTTAGACGAGAACTTGAAGACCTATATTCGATGCACATTGGAATTCTTGGTGACTTTTGAGAAAATGAAGGACACTGAGGGGAGGAGACTCATTTGATTTCACTTGGACGATGCTGAGTACACTATGTCACACTAGGACATTGCCCAAGCATTCATATGGAAGTACATGAAGGAGATCCTGAGGAATCACCGACAAGGCCTTTCATAGTCATTAAGAAACTTTTGGAGAATCCTTTTGGGCACGGAGATGAAGCACCTTTGCAAGAGCACGGAGATCGTCCACCTCGCATTGCATTATGTTCAGTGACTGTTGGCTATGGGATTGTTCTGTTATAGGAAATCTCCCAAAGTCCGGGGTTGGATGTCTATATACTTTGGGCGATGACTCTAGAGGGAAAATTTTACCCCAACATGGTTGCTGCCTTTATGGATGAGTGCCTTGCAATGGGAAACAAGAAAGGTGGTACGATTTCTATGGGAGGCATGGTTGGACTTCTAGCCCAACCCTTGGGCCATCTGTTTCCTTCTTTATTGGCGGTTGTAAACTTGGATCGTTCAAACACACGATACATGATGGACAGACTGGCGAATGAAAGGTTTTTGGCCACCACAACTTCAGAGGAACACTTTGTATGAGTATTTGGTCTCTTGGGTGTGCAACTTCAAGATTCTACCCAGCCAGAGCGCAAAGCTATCGATCAGGATACAGCATTGGAGGACCTTTTCATAGCCCCTGATCCGCGGTTTAAGAAGAATTTCTGTAGAATCCTATCAAACTCAGATATAGATGTTGAGAAGGTGATAGTGAGACCCCACTTAGGGCACTGGTTAGGCGTACTCTGATATCCGCTGAAGTCCTCGACCAATTTGGCATATTCGTGGAACAGCTTGCGAGCTCGACCAAAATTATATAGAATATTGGCCATGCAGCTTGTATTTGGATGAATTTGGTAGTAGGATAAGTTCCATGGAGGGTACCATCCATACTTGGGAGTCTAGGTTGGAGTCCATTGAGCGGGAGATGAAAGAGGAGTTCGCCATTGTAGATAAGAGATCGGATGTCCAAGAAGAAGCCATTGAACAATTGATCAAGAGGTTCCACGTCTCGAAGCCCGAAGGTTTCGAAGATGTAATTCCTATTGAAAGGCAAGAAGTGCGTCAAGAGGAGAGAAGAAGGAGGAACGAGACTCAGCACTTGAGGAGGGATCCTTCGGGGTCACATGAGTGAGCTTCATTACATTTCTCTTTCCCACTCAAGATTTTGATTGA
>JAULKM010040936.1:0-13183 GCA_032355605.1 Rubia tinctorum
GCCACTATCTACTTAATTTTATTTAGTAAGCATTTAGGGCTTATAAATTGTATCTTTGAGAGGTACGGCGACGACCTTCCAAATTTTGGCGCTGTTGCCGGGGACGAGGCGTATATTTTTAAGTGTTTGAGCATATTATGTGTGGATATGTGCTAATTGTGAATATTTGTTAGTTTACTTTTATTTGGTTTTTATTTGATCTATTTTTGGCTTGGAGACGTATTGTTCGAGTTCTTGGTGTATGGTTCGTACTCGATCCTTTTCACAAGAACCCCTACACTACGACTCCGAGTTAGAGTTAAACTTGAAAAGGTTTAGGAGATTTTCTTTGGAAAGTGTGAATAACAACCCTCATAGTGACCATTTTACGGAACCGTCAACCTCTATGGATCGTCACGAGGATTATGAAGAGGAAGTTCCGGTGGAGGACCTCAACACCCTCACAATCTAGGAAGGAACATCCTATTGAGGCAAATTCCATTGAGGGAGGTTATGGTTCCCAATATAGAGCATCAACTGATGTGCATCACATATCTGGCGGTTGGAGCTAATGGGCATTTTGAATTGAAGTCCGGATTGATACACTTGTTACCGTCCTTTCTTGGTAGGCAAGGGGAAGATCCCAACAAACACCTCATTGATTTTTATATGGTTTGTAGTGGGATGCTTCCCGAAGGGGTGAATGAGGAGCTTTACATGTTGTAGGCCTTCCCGTTCTCATTGCGAGATGTCGCAAGAGATTGGCTCCATTACCTTTCACCTAAGAGCATCACCCCAGGGATTGAGTTGGAGAGGAAGTTTCCCTCAAAATACTTCTTGGCTTCAACCGGAGCTTAACCCTCGACAAAATGCAGGTGCTGTCACTTTGAGAAGTGATAAGGAGGTTGGAACTTCCTGGGAGGATGAAATTGTTGAAAAATGAACCCGTCGTGGTTGAAGTATTTGAGAAGGAAATGGAGGAAGAGTTCATGAAAGTAGCCAATGACAAAGTGAGGAAGGTAAAGAAGAAGGAAGTGGAGACCACCATTGACCAATCAACATCCATTCCCGAGCCTTCATCCCCTCCTCACAAGAAGGCAAAAATGGTGGAAATTCCTCCATATGTACTGGAATCGCCATTTTTGGAGGTTTTGAAAGACAAACGGAGGAAGGAAGACACCAAGGACATCTACGAAGTCTTTCATAGATGTGAGGTAAATATTCCTCTTTTGAATGCTATTGGACAAATTCCTAGTTATGCTAAATTTCTTAAGGAATTATGCGTTGTGAATAGAAAGCAAAGAACAAAAAATAAGCTAAAGAAAGGGGAAAATGAGCATGTCTCCGCTTTGTGTCAAAGGGAGTTACCTCCTAAATGTAGCAATCTCGGCATGCTCACCATCCCCTGCATGATTGGAAACACACACTTTGAAAAAGCAATGCTTGATCTAGGTGCATCCATAAATGTGATTCCTTACTCTTTGTATGAAAGCCTCAATTTGGGTACTTTGCATAAAACTGAGGTGGTGATCCAATTAGCCGATCGTTCTAGTGCATATCCTAAGGTTATTGTCGAGGATGTGTTTGTTAAGGTGGATTCTTTAATATTCCCTGCGGATTTTTATGTCCTTAACATGGAGCATGATAAACACGCTGCCTCAATTTTGTGGGGAGACCATTTTAAAAAACTTCGAGGAAGATGATTGATGTGCATAATGGTACCCTCACCATGGAATTTTATGGGATTAAAGTAGAGTTTAACATAAATGACTCTATGAAGTATCCTAGTGAAGAATATGCTTGCCATTCTATAGATGTTGATGATGTTGAGCAAGATGTTTTTGAATTAAGTGGTGATGATTCCTTGTTAGTTGCTTTAGAATGTGATAGTTAAGATGCATACAATGTGTATTCTATGAGCACTAACTTGAAGGAAAGATTTTAGTCTTGAATGAGCTTCAAAGGATGAGTTCTAACCCCCCTCCTCTACCCTTAGAGGAATCCAAGAAACCGGAACTCGTGCCATCAATGGTGAAAGCTCCAGTGATTGAGCTTAAACTGTTGCCAAGTGATCTCAAGTATGCATTTATTGGGGAAAAGGAAACACTCCTGGTCATCATTTAGATTAAACTTACCCAAGAACAGGAGGAGTGGCTAATGGTTATTTTGAGGGAAAACAAGGAAGCAATTGGATGAACTATTGCCGACATCAAAGACATAAGTCCATCCACATGCATGCACCAAATCTTGTTAGAAGATGAGGAAAAATACGTACGACAACCCCAACGTCGCTTAAATTTGCCGATAATGGAAGTGGTGAAGGCGGAGATCCTCAAGTTGCTTCAAGCGGGGATGGTTTATCCGATCTCGGATAGTAAGTGGGTGAGCCCAACTCAAGTGGTGCCAAATAAGAGTGGAGTGATGGTAGTTGAGAATCAGAAAGGTGAAATGGTACCCACTCGTGTCCAAAATGGGTGGCGAGTTTGCATTGACTACCAAAGGCTAAATGCAGTAACCTGGAAGGATCACTTCCCGTTGCCATTCATTGATCAAATGTTCGAGAGACTCGTGAGTCATCCATACTATTATTTCTTATATGGGTACTTGGGGGTATTTTCAAGTGGCCACAGCCCCGGAGTACCAAGAGAAAACCACCTTCACGTGCCCCTTTGGTACGTTTGCTTGCCAGCACATGCCTTTTGGGCTATGTAATGCCCCCGCTACTTTTCCAACGGTATATGGTAAGTATTTTCTCAGAATTTCTTGAAAATTTTGTTGTGGTGTCATGGATGATTTCACCATTCATGGTAATTCTTTTGACAATTGTTAAGCAAATTTAGCATAAGTTCTTAAGCATTGCATTAATACTAATATTGTGTTAAATTCCAAGAAATGTCATTTCATGGTAGAATAAGGCATTGTCTTAGGCCACATTGTCTCATCTAAGCTATTGAGGTGGACAAGGAAAAGATAGACACAGTTCAAACTTTGCCTTATCCTACTAATGTGCGCGAAGTGTGTTCTTTTCTTTGGCATGCAGGATTCTACTGCCGGTTCATCAAGGACTTTTCCAAAATTGTATCTCCTTTATGCAAATTGTTTCAAAAGGAGGTGGAATTTGTGGTGGATGAGGGGGCCTTCAATTTGTTGAAATAAAGGTTAGTTTTGACCCTTATCATTCAACCCCCTGATTGGTCTATGCCCTTTGAGATCATGTGCGATGCAAGTGATTACTCCGTTGGAGCGGTGCTTGGTCAAAGAGTGGGGAGATCGCCTCATGTCATCTACTATGCATCCATGACTCTCAACGAGGCCCAAAGGAACTACTCCTCCACAGAAAATGAATTGCTAACGGTGGTATTCTCTTAAGAAAAGTTTCAATCTTATTCGCTTGGTACCAAAGTTATTGTGTACACTAACCATGCAGCGTTCCGTCATTTGATGACAAAGAAAGAGGCCAATCCGAGATTGATTAGTTTGATTTTGTTGTTGAGCGAGTTTGATTTAGAGGTCAGAGACAAGAAGGGTACGGAGAACCTTGTGGCCGATCATTTGAGTCAGTTGGTTCCATACCAAAAAGTTGAGGTAATGTCACCAATGACGGAACATATACGGGAGGAGTTCCCTGATAAATAATTGTTCACAATTCGGAACCTCCAACCGTGGTATGCCGACATTTTAAATTTTCTTATCGCTGGTAAATTTCCTCCCCCATATTTCTAAGGCTAAAAAAGATAAGCTAAAAATTGATGCTAAGTACTATGTGTGAGATGATCCCTTTTTGTGGAAACATTGTGTTGATCAGGTTGTTAGGAGATGCATCCTCGATAATGAAGTGCATTCAATTCTTTCCTTTTGTCATTCTTATGCCTGTGGCGGTCATTTTGGAGCAAAGAGGACCGCTAGAAAATTCCTAGAAAGTGGTTTTTATTGGCCTGTATTGAATAAACATGCATACCTTTTTTGAAAAGCTTGTGATGAGTGTCAGAGAGTAGGAAATATTTCCTCTAGGAATGAGATGCCGCAAAAACCTATATTGTATTGTGAAATCTTTGATGTTTGGGACATTAACTTTATGGGACCTTTCCCTAACTCTTTTGGCTTTACATACATTCTTCTTGCTGTTGATTATGTGTCAAAGTGGGTTGAAGCGAAACCCACTAGAATTGATGATGGTTGCAAATTTCTTGAAAGATAATAGATTCTCTAGGTTTGGGGGTCCCTCGAGCCTTGATTAGTGACTGTGGCACCTATTTTTGCAATTGGACGATTGAGGCACTTTTGAAAAAGTATAGTGTTACACACAAGACATCCACTGCCTATCACCCCACACCAATGACTAAGCCAAAGTTTTTCAATTGGGAAATCAAGTCCATTCTTCAAAAAACGGTTTGTGAGTAAACCCAAAGAAGGGAGGTAAGTCGTGCCGACGACGTTAAATAAACTTGGTTTTGATTATCCAGAGAGTCATTCATGATTTTCCGTTGATTTTGTTTCAATCTCAGTTTTTGTCGTTATTTTCTTTATGATTTTGTAGTATTCGTTTCATGGGTTTGTTTTTGTTCATATATTTGCAGAAATGCGAAGGGCAGTGATTAGCCGGGCGGAGGAAAGACAACTTGGAAGAAAAGAAGAAAGGCTTGAAAGTTGGTAAATTTTGAATTTGGTTTACAAGTGTGGGACACCCTGTCTGTCATGATCGCGACAGATTAGTCGCGAGCCGCGACAAACATGGCATTTTGGCAAACTCCCAGGTCTAAATTTTTTCAATTGCGATTAGGGCTTCGCGAGTTGCGATAGATCATCGTGAGTTGCAAAATACCTGTCGCAAGTCGCAATGGAAATCAGGTAAGATTTCTCAAATTTCTAACTTCCAGGTTTAAACATTCGCGATTGCAATATAGCCATCGCGAGTCGCGACTGACCGTCGCAAGTCGCGACAGGACCCTCGCGATCGCGACAAAAATCAGAAGAATAAAGTGAAATTCGTATTTGAACATTTGATATATTTTTAACTTCACTTTGTACCATTGGATTTTGGGATTAGCAAGTTAGGAAATGCATGTATGGAAATTAGGGAAGTGATAGATAGTATATTTGGGTAGATTTAGGAATAAGGGTAGTGTATGATAGAAACTTTTGGGAATTGTGAGATTGAGATTTTTGTGAGGTTTTCATTTGGGGAAAATATTAGAATTAGGATGGGGGCCTTTGAACTTCTTGGTGTCTTGAATCTTTTCTTACTCGAGAACAAGTAAGGTTCAAGTATGGGGAGGTTTGATACGTCTATTTTATACGATGATTTTGTGACCCATTTTACTCATTTTGGTATGCTTTTGGGCATTGGATGCTCTATTTTACCTTGAAATTCTATTACTAGAGTTAAGAGCGATTGTAACGCTCTTATCACTTTTAATACAGATTTTGTGAGACGAGGTAACCGTTGGAAGATTTAAAGATCATGAAGACTCAATTTTGAAGACAATGAAGACCCTGAAAACCAGAACAAGGAAGGAGGAGACAACTACACTTACACCAGACAGAAGACAACATTTGAGGGCAGAGTATTCCGCCCGTCGCGAGTTATGATGAATATGTTGCGAGTCGCAATGGTACTCTACCCATCGTGAGTCGCGACGAATGTGTCGTGAGTCGCGACGATCGTCTGCCCAGATATGTTTTCTGGACTTTTTGTACTATAAATACTATCTTATCTTCTCCCCTTTCCAGCAACTTATCTTATGGGCAAACACTTATTTTTACCTCATACACTGCATTTGGTAAATTACAAACTAAATTAAAAAATTTAGAAAATTATTTTTTATATTATACATTTTTTATATTTTCACATTGTGATACATATTACTTGTTTTAAATTTTGAAATACAATATTTAAATTTTATAAAAAATTACAACATTTATTGTAAAAGTCTCTATGGACTGAGTTTATGGAAAGTCCGCATTTCCTGAAACTTTCTCATAATAATAATAGAAAAACACTTATTTCGATATTCTAACATTGACTCCCAGCAAAAAGTAACTTTTTTTTTAAAAAGAAAGTAAAAATGAGTTAAGGATATTGTTTTGAGAGAGTAAAAAAGAAATTGAATGCATAAAAATAACCTAAATTTTGCCAAAAAAAAGGAAGGGTCATTATTAAAACACCAAACAAAAAAAAGAGCCAATGTTAATAGATCGAATATAATAGGTTTTTGTCCTTACCCTTGCATCACAATTCTCCGCCAATTGTTTTGAATTTCCACCAAGAAATTTTCTAACAAGGAAAGGGTTTCTAAATCACCAGCATTAAGCTTTATCTTAAGAAACTGATTGTGGATTGTGAGTTTGATCGTAGAATTTTAAGATTATTGTATAGAACTCTAATGGTAATGGAGCAAGGGAGTGGTAATAGAATATTAGATAAATTAGAATCAGGTTAAGAAAGGAATACCCTTTCTGATTGGTTTTGTATATCCTTTTCCATATCTGATTCTGTCTTGTATACCCTTTGTACTCAATATATATATGAATACACACCGCCACAATTATTTGTGAGTTTTACCTTCTATCAAATACAATAATTGGAAATATCATGCATATATGGTGATTAAAATGTTTATTGGCTACCTAGTTGTACGTGATTACTCTGTCAGGTAGTGGGCGGGCCAACCTATAAAAACTGAATCTGGCCGAGGAGCTCTCAGTATCAAGTAGTACACATTATTGCTCATAAATGGCCGGTTCTCGGTGATTCCGCCAAAGCAGCACTTCGGAAAGGTTCCGATTTTGGTAATATTTTGAACAGCAGTACTTAGTACTCAAGACAATATAAATCTTAGCTTTTCAACTCAAAATCCTGCCTATAATTGTTGTTTTTTGGTTGTTTTCTGTTTATTCCTCCCCCAGATTAAGCTACTTTTACCGAAGCTAAAAGTTCTGACCATCATTCAATGTTATAATAACAATTGGGAGATGTCCTACCACGGGAACACAACAAGCAAGACACTGAACCCAAAGCGCTGGACAAAATTTACTACGGACAATGGCCTCAAGATCGAAGTCGCTTCCTTCTTCGAGCATCTGGAGTCCACCGAGTGGAAGATCGTTTTCAAAATCGACCTACTGAAATCTAGCTTCTCCATCCCCTACTTGATTTAGGATTTTCTAGGTTTTAGTAAAAAACATGTTTTACGTACCATTCCAATATTTGAAGGTTAAAAATTAAACCTTGATAACGTGAACATATGTTTTACGTACTGCTAGTTAAGTTTTGTTCATTTTAAGGCTACTTCATGTTTTTTGTTACAACAATGATGAAACTAGTGAAGTTGGTATATGTGTGTGAGTGAATCCATTGAATGCATGAAAAAATTGAACAAAATTTATTCATAGATATAATATATTTTTTTAAAAAAAATCACACCTTGTTGGCTGACATAGGACACATCTCGTTCCATAATTGAACAAATCGTTACTTGATTGACATGTGACCAACGTCGTCTACATGAACCAGATCGACATCGATCTTCCCTTGGAACTATGTTTTGACCAAGCCGACTAGAGGCCGATATCGGAGGTTTGCATCGAATACTCTCTGGTTAAACTTTCCAACAATCTGACATCGATATCTTGTCAGTCCAGTATCACTATAATCAGACACAAAACCTATGTCGATCAAGAGAACAACTCCATGTCTTTATACATTAACGAATGTTTGTCGACATCAGTCATGTCTAGGATCCTTCGACTCCTAACCAACTAGTAACTGATGTCGGTCCTTAAGCATCTTTTTACCCTATTTCTTACCAACCCGGGGTAAGCAATTGACCTTTTACCTCAAATTTTCTAAAACGATGGTAAAACTAGGTTTTTACTATGATTTTTTTAAAATCAAATTAAAAAACTTTTTACTTCAATTTTCACCCTATTTTTTAAAAGTTAGGGTAAAATGAGTGAAGTAAAAGATGTTTTTTTCAAGAAGTGTATAATATATGATCGAGTTCATAACCTATGTTGTGACTATTACTGTAGGATGCATGTCATTCCTCAAACCCTTTAATGAGTTCCGTGGTACTTGGATTAATATTTTTTTGCTAAAAAAATGACATATCACTTTCAAACATAACCTCTATTAATGCAAGAAGGAAAACATTCCCTTACTCACTACATAAATTACCCAGCAATCATTTTCACACTATTCAAAAAATATGTTTCACCATAAGTATATGTTTACCCACGTATAATAACGCCAAATAAAAAGTTGGCATTTAGAAACTAATTGATATGATGAATTCAACTATATCGCATACAATAATATCGTTACTAATATATTTGTTCAAATGAGGGAGTATGCAATTTTGTACCGAACAAAAGGAGAAATAAACGTACGTATGTAGTACCTTTTGTCGGAGTAATAAAAGTTGATACGTATTTACCCTATGTCGCAACCCCTTAGAGACCTTAGTAGAGGAGCTGAACACCGTTAATTAAGCAAAGTGAGTAGGTCTTAGATCATCTCCAATGATAAGATACAAGGATTATAGTTTGACTTGTCATGTCATATTTTCAACCTAATAATTTGGCAAGCTACGCACTCTCACAATGGTAATCAAGCTACATTCATATATAGCTTAATAGGTCCCGCATATTTTTACAATATTCACCTTCATTTCATATTAAATATAAGTGTTAAATATCTAACAATAGTAATTTATAAATTAAGAATTATTTTTATACTTTAATTTAAATTAATTTAAAGTAAAAATATATAATAATAAAATAATTTTTATATACTATGAGATTAACAAAGAATCACATCATGATTGCAAATATAAATTATATCATTTCTAGTCTTGACCTTCGAAATGTGTAGAATATTTATCAAGTATGGATGAAAGAGCTAGGAATTATCACCAGCAAATATGCAAAATTATTAGAACTAAAGATGAAATGTTTTAATAACATACTGATGTATTTTTAATTAATTTTGTGTTTTAATTTTTAATTTAGACAAGGCAATTTAATATAATTTTCATTGCGTACTTTTTTATATTTTATATTTTTGAAATATACATCATTGATTATTTTACAATTTTGTTCATACTCGAGAAATAAAATAAAATAAAATAAAATAATTGTATTATTAATTGGAGCTCGTCTTTTAAAATACGATTTTCCATAAATTATGGAAATATCGAGATTTAAACTAAAATTAGAAGAGATCAAGAAAAACAATTTGGGTTGTATTAATCCGGTCATAAACTTATAACTAATACACGTTGAATAATAAATTTTTAATGTTACAACTGAAACCTTATACTTTTTTATAATTCTAATTCAAAACCCTTTTTTTCCATATGTTTATGAAAATACGGCTTTTCTCAATACTTTGCTTATTAATCAACTTTTTATAAAAGATCATTTTAATATTTTAACAGCATAATTATTATATTTTGAAAAGATTTATTATTGTTATTGTTCCATGTAGAGAGTGTATACTTACAATGTAAAGATAGTACTGTACATTCAGCCAAATTAAATGTGGACTAAACTTTCTGCAATCGAAGTATTAAATGCATCGCTCCCACAAGTTACAACTTCTTGGAAGTTGCATACGTGTACTTTGCAACATGTTAGATTCATGCATCACGAGTTTCAGGGATGTCCAACCCATTAGTGTGGCTTATTCCTTTGGCATGCCTTGTAGGAAAGAGCAAATGTCTGTTTTGTTATTAGCTCTTTTATAAGGAGGCTTTATGGTTACTCTTGGGGTATCCTATGTGCATCTATAAAAGGGATTCAAAGTTTGGAGATAATCACACAACAAACTGCAAAAACAAAGCAATAAAACAAGAGAGTTAAGAGTTCTTGAGTGAGCTGAAAATCTTCCCATTTTTCAAAGAGCAGTTCTGATTGGGATGTTAGATTGAATGGCAAACGTTGTCTAATTTTATTGAAATTTGGTCGGCGTGTTTTGGACTCATTGGGCTTCGATTGGGACGGTTGGATCATCAGTTTTTTTTTTGGTTTGGGAGATAATGCAGCTAGAGTGGCAGCTCTGTTTAGTGGTGATATATTGCACATTTTACTACTCTTGTTGTTTATTCTTATGCATGATACTTATGGTGGGTTGTAACCCTTTGTAGATTTTTTTTTGGGTTTGTTTCACTCATTTTATCATAATAATAAGGAATAGGGTGGACTCCTTCAAGTCCCATGGTTTTACTCTTGACACCGAAGAGGTTTTTAAGTAAAAATCATTGTGTGTTGTTTTATCTCTTTACTTTCTTGTTGGCATGTTTTATCTCCATTGTTAGTTGGTTTTATGATTGTGTTTGAATATTTGGTTGTTTTTTTCCTTGGTTGTGTGTGGGTGTTTGGGATTTATCCCCCTTGGCTCCCCAATACCACCGTTGGAGATGTTATTAAAGCATGGTTAGAGCATTTGTAAGTATACCATAATTGTTATACAACAAGGAATACTTTATTCTTAGATTCAAATCGGCTGATGATAGGGATGAGGTGCTGAGAAGTTGGTTGTACACAATATACAGTATGTACATGTTTCTATTGCATTGGAAACCTAATTTTTTGTTGAAGAAGAATATGATCGGAACATTGCCTGTGTGGGTTAAACTGCCAAACTTACCTCTTCATTTATGGGGGACGAACATCTTGGGGAAGATAGGAAGTGTAGTGGGAAAGCCACTCTTCAGAGATGAATGCTCGGCAAATAAACTACGAGTCTCGTATGCAAGAATCCTGGTGGAAGTTGACATATCACGGAAAGTACCTGAAACACTAAATATCAGGGATGTCGAGGGGAACATGATTAAGAAGAAAATTGAATTGGATGAGAAACCACCCTTTTGTGAGAAGTGTCAGATAGGGGATCAAAGGTGGAAGGAGAATATTGTACAAAAATAGCAGGCTAAACAGAATACTGAAACAGCGAAAACAGATAAAAAGAACACTGGGAAAAGCGAGATGAACCAAGTTGTGAAGGATACTGATGATAAGGGTGAGTGGACTGTGGTGCTGGCCAAAAGTGGAGGAAAACAGATGAGACAGGAAGGGTCTAGATTGCAGAGTGAAAGCAGTAAACATACACAGAGAATGTTAAGAATGTCGTTGATAACAGATATACACAGAATGTTGAGAATGCTATAGGGACTGTGGCTCTGGGGGTTTAGAAGGACTCGGCCGAGAGATATGGGCATGTTCCATGATAACAAGCTAGAATGTAAGGGGGTTTAATAACACAAAAAAAGAGATAAACTCCCGTCTCAGAGTTTTAAATCCTATGATTGTTGTTTTAGTCGAAACTAGAATATAAAAAAAATGCTAAAAATGTAAAAAAAAGTTTTGAAGATAGATGGAGGATTGAGGATAACTATAGAACAAGTCATTGTGGAAGAATCTGGGTTCTTTGAGATTACACTAAAGTGGTAGTTATGAAATTTTTTAAAGGGAGCAAATGCAAGTATGTGAAGTAAAGGATCAAAATGGGAATCTTATTTTTTGGTTTACTAAAGTGTATGCTGGAAACCATTTGAAAATGAGTAAGAAGCTAAGGAAGGAAATTGAAAGATTTAGTCTATAATCCAAGGACCATGGGTTGTTATTGGTGACTTCAACAATGTTATGAGTTCTATGGATAGAACAGGAGGTAATGAAATACAAGGGAGTGAATATTCAGATTGTGAGCAGATGATGATCACAGTGGGGCTGAGTGTATGTGAAAGCATTGGTGATTTTTTACGTGGTCTAACATGCAGATTGGAGCTGTAATATACTTGAGGATGGACAGAGCTTTGGGTAATGCCCAAAGGTTTGCCAAATTCCCGGAGGTCGTAGTGGAGATCATTGATCCTGGTGTATCGTATCATTCTTTTCTAAGGATGAAACTGTTTGAAGAAGAAAAAAGAAAAGCTAAACACTTCAAATTTCTGAATTGCTGGCTGGAGAGGAAGGGGATTATGGAGATGATTGAAGAAAGTTGGAATAAACCAATACGGAGTAAACCTATGTATGTGGTTTAGAGCAAACTGATGAGGTTGAAAGGAGACTTAAGGCCAGTAATCAAGAAGTTAGGAGGGGTAAAGGAGAAATTGGAAAAGGTAAGAGAAAATTTGAGTAAAGCACGGAAGGAACTGACTGAGCAGAAAATGGAGAGTACCGGGATTCAGAATGTGATAAACTACATAAGAGAAGTTCAGAAGTGGAATAGCATTGATGAGAAAATTGCTAATATCGAAGATTGATTGGATTTGGTTGGGTATGGAAACAATTATTATTTCTATTCAGTAGTGAAAACCAAAAACAAGAAAGCAGGAATTCAAAAGCTAAAAAAATGATGGTGTGGTGGTGACAAAACAGGGAGAAATAGAGAATGAAATACTGAATTTTTATGGGAAACTAATTGGCTAGACAGGGATCAAAACTGAAATCTTGGATGTTGAAATCATAAGAAGAGGTAGAACATTATGTAATGAGGGGAGAAGAATTTTGATAGGAGTCAAGGAGAAAAAGATTCACGAGGCTTTGAAGGGTATTGGGGATCTAAATGCCCCTAGAAGTGATAGCTTTAATGCAAATTTTTAAATCTAATTGGAGACTGGTGAAAAGAGATGTTTGTGCTGTTGTGCATGATTTCTTCATCAAGGTGAATCTGTATAAAGAAATAAACAGTACCTTGGTTACACTAATACCAAATCACCAAGCAGTTGTTAAGGTTAGTGAATATCGACCTATTTCATGGTGCTCTACAGTTTATAAAATCATATCAAAAGTGCTCACGAATAAACTAAGTAAGGTGATCTGTGAATTGGTTTAAGTAAACCAGGTTGCCTTTGTTCCCGCTAGATGTATTCATTACCATATAATGTTGGCATATGAATTGGTTAGAGGCTATAATAGCAAGAATGGGGTCTGAGATGCACAATTCATATGGATATCCAGAAGGCCTGCGATACAGTGGAATGGGATGCTCTAGAAGAAATTTTGAAAGGAATGGGATTTCCTGGAAAGTTTATTGAATGGGTGATGACTGGTGTATCTACAATGTTGTACAGGTACTTA
This sequence comes from Rubia tinctorum, assembly GCA_032355605.1. Lineage (NCBI taxonomy): Eukaryota > Viridiplantae > Streptophyta > Magnoliopsida > Gentianales > Rubiaceae > Rubia > Rubia tinctorum. Next base: position 13,060 of record JAULKM010040936.1, read on the forward strand.
GTTAATGGAGAACCTTCGATCTTTGTACAAGCAAGATCGAACTCCTACTTGGTTACACTAATACCAAATCACCAAGCAGTTGTTAAGGTTAGTGAATATCGACCTATTTCATGGTGCTCTACAG